>JASDQU010372254.1:9562-21193 GCA_032191745.1 Picea mariana | reverse complement strand
CATTTATCCTTGGTAAGGGGTATTTGTTCTTAATAGTCAATTTGTTCAGTTGTCTATAATTGATACATAGTCTTAGAGTACCATCTTTCTTTTTCACAAAGAGGACTGGTGCTCCCCATGGTGAGACACTCGGTCTGATATACTCTTTGTCCAACAATTCCTGTAATTGTATTTTTAATTCCATCAGTTCTAGTAGACTCATTCAGTAAGGTGCTTTTGAGATAGGGGCTGAATAGGGTAGTAGGTATATGGAGAAGTTTATTTCCCTACTAGGAGGTAATTCCGGTATCTCATCCACAAACATGTATCTAAATTCACGTAGGATAGCAAAGTCTACTAACTTTGGCTTATCTCTTTTTTCTAATAGATTCATCACTTGGATGGCATAAACTTGACATCCCTTTCTAATACATTTCTTGAGTTGCATCGCTGAAACTTGTCTGACCGATACAGGTTTTGGTATGCCTTGGGTTGTTCTAACAGTGCCAAAATCATCTCTATAGCTAAGTATATTTGTATAATAGTCTAGTATTTCTTTGTGTTGTTCCAACCAATCCATCCCGATAATCACATCATAAGATCCTAGTGGTAGGATGTTTAGATTGGTCCTTATATTTTGACCATCTAAGTTGAACTCAAAATTAGAAATAAAGTCAACTACTTTCCTTTTAGTACATGTTGCTAGTTGTACAAGCCATGATTTTACGTGCTTCAATTTATTAATTTTATTCGACTCTACTACATCAGGAGTAATATAACTTAACATAGCTCCAGGGTCAATTAAAAAAGAAATTTGATTGTCATTTATTTTACCTTCGATTTCTACCACCAAGGAGTGGTGGTCATCTTGTCGACCATCTATGGTTGCATTTATCCAATGCAAGCTTCTGCCCATGTATCCCACTGTCGAGGCTTCCTGCAAATTGTGAAAAGAAGTTCTGTTTGCTGAAATTAAATGTGGATAGTTTGTCCTTAGATGAGGCTCTCCACATTCCCAACACTTTAATGGTTCATGGGAGTTGTCCCCAAACTTATTTGTTCCTAGGTTCACCAGTTTGCTGCTACCTTGCGCATTCGGATGATTGGAGTGAAAATGCTTACTTGGGAAACCTTTTTCTGCATTCCGATAAGGAGCTGGTTGGTATCCCTTCTTCCACTGGTTCATTCGATCTTTCTTCTTATCCTTTAAGGCCTTGGGAAAATATACCCGTTGTTTATACTGGTCATAGCACATTCGTGCTTTCCTGAATACATCACTCAAGGATTTGGGGTAGTCAAACTCAATTCTGTCCCTGTAGGACTGTGGTAAACATCTTAAGAATTGTTAGATTTTTACCTTATCCTCCCAGATGTATGGTACGCACCTTAGTAGTTCCAGAAATTTATTTATAAGGTCCACCATTGTCATCTGTCTGCATCATAACTCATATAATTCTTTCATATTCCTTTCATAATAGCTTTCAGAAAGGTATTGTTTCTTAAAATACTTCTTAAATTCAGACCATTCCAACTGCTTCTCCTTTAGGCCCTTGGCCAATTTCAGGTCCTTCCACCAAATGCTGGCCTTCCCCTTTAGATTGTAGATGTCCATTCTGACCTTCATGGTGTTGGAATAGTTGTAGATCTGCAATTATTTTTTGATTTCCAACAACCATGCCTCAACTTCTTCTCCTGTCCTGGACTCTCCATCAAAGGTAGCTGGTTTAATCTTTTTAAATTCTCCTTCAAGGTTGTCTACCTGTTTTCTTTTTCTGTCTGGTATAGTTTTGTCTTCAGTTGAAGTTGTCCCTTCAGATGAACTGTCTCCTTTTTCTATTTCTGGTCCAGCATTCTTGGAGGCCCTTTTGCTGGCTTCTTCGTCATGGTTATTGTCTTTTGGGATTTTCTTGGTTACTATACTACGCAGGAGGACTTCATTTATCTCTTGCTGTTCCTGATGTGCTTTCTTCAATTTTTCATTGTTGGCCTTGAAAACCTGCAGTTCAAAAATAAGATTCCTCATTGTTTCCAACACCTCCATGGGTGAGCTTCCATCACTATTCTGTCTTGGATCTCCAGGAGGTCCTTGCTGTGGATTTCCTTCCATCCTAATTTCTGCACCCTCCTGAGATGCCATAATTTACAAAAACAGAAAGGGCTTTCTATTTGTAACCATAAGATTTATTAGTTTTACATAAATCGGAATAGATATTAGCAGCTAATGTGGCCCTGTTCAGTCCTAGTGTTGTAGCTTTTGCTCTGATACCATATGTAATATACCTAAAAAACTGTCTAAAAAAAACTAAAAATTGTTTGTATAAGTATCCTTGAATAGTTCGAGATTCAAGCAAGTAAGCTTTCTGTTATACGGCTTGAGTCTGAAAGTTTGCAACAGTTCTTACTGTCATTGACTGTCATTATCATTCAACTTAAAGTTTTCTGATCGACAAAAAGTGTTTACTCCTCATTCAATGTTTATTTCAATTCTTGTAATTATAATTACTTTCCTATCTATTTGTACCTATGACCATTACCACAGTCTTAACAACACAAACGAATTTGGGAATCTATGGCCAAATACTTACGTGTTAGACCCTACAAATAACCCATTACCATATGTTTACAATACAAAAAAATTTGGGGGTGTTTGATGGCCTAGGCCTCATGCGTTAGTCCATACACATAATCACACAATGAAAATGACCAAATAGACTTCGGTAAAAGTAGAGTATTAGTCTATACTCCTCTGCGAAAAGTTTAAATATAAACAAACCCCTATAGTTTTTGTTTTGTTTTTAAATCTGGATACAGGATAGTGGTTAGGTAAGGCCTTCTAGTTAAACTCAGAGTACGAATATTTCATAATCCTTCGATCATAATCAAATTCACCTGCACCATTGGATTTCAAGTACTGGGTCTTGCGCTTATTCCATATGCCCACTGGCTGTGACCACGGGCCTAATCAAAATGTCTTTCACATTTCAGCATTTCGGCATTTCGACAAGTCACAATTCCCGAAATGGATCCAGATCAACGGTCCACAAAACTTCATAATCTTATCCCTTCTTTTCTTAATTGAACGACTCACAGGATTTCAACGTTTTTCCCTTCGAGTCATCGTCACTCCAACATTATAAAATTCATGATCACAAAATCTCTGAAGTGATCGGATGGTTCACATAACCCACTGCGATGGACGGTTGATGGTATTTCAGAGTTTTTCTTTTTGGGTTTTCGAGACTCACAATAGTCCCTTTCGAAATTTTGGAGTCCTTGACATGCTCTGTCTTTCGCATTTTGCAACTTCATCATTCTTGTCGTGAGTTTTCTTGACACTTCCAACTCCCAGTATCCGAAACTCTAAAATGGAAATTATGTCGTGGTTTTAGTACTGTTGATTAAGGGTAACCCGTTTTGTGATGGAAAATTCTATTGTTGGAAGTAAAACAATGTATGGGATGTTCATTTGTTTCAATTCTGAACGAGATATGTAATACTATTTTTAAAAGAATTATAGGGTTTCCCTTACGCTTACTTGTAATGGAATACTGGTTATTTTATTGGTTTAAGTTGCGTGGAGTTCTCTTGTTCTTGCAAATGCCGAAACCCGAAGTGGCCCCACAACCTAATCAAATTCATGGTTCGACGTTTACCATTGCATGTTGTTCATGCATCAAGCATTACTAAACGCCAAAACCCGGTGTTGGCTCGGCCCCACACCTTTTCCGTGATTTTGTGATTCGGCGTTTGACGTTGTGTGATGTTTTGCATTGGGAGTTTGTAAACCCCGAAACCCAAAAAGGACCGGGCTCACACTCCATTTGTTTTTTTGCGATTCGAGAATTGTTATTTGTGGCATTGGTTATTTGTAAACCTCGAAATCCCGAACCCCGAAACCCCAAACTACTGGGCCCATATTCCATTCGCATTTTCGTGATTCGAGAGATGTTGTGTGTTGGTGTTTGGCATATGTAATCACCAAACCCCGAATCTGGAAAACCCAAAGTTCTAGGCCCATAACCTTTTCTCATTTCAGGATTCGATATACAACATGATTTTTTTTTTTTTGTATTCGGTGTTTGTAATCGCCGAAACCCGACTGACTCCGTTTCTTACACTTTAACTATACATACATACATACATACATACATATATATATATATATATACACTATGCAGTTTTTGATTTGCATTCAATATGTAGGTAAACTCAAATCTTCATCACAATTTACTTGGGGGGTTTTCAACTACGACGCTTTATCTTACTACAGTAGTAATCCAAACCACTGTACAAATCCTCTTTAAGAATTGACTAGTCATATCCTTCCAGCTAGTATACTTTCGGGAACTAGTATTCATAACAGTAATGAGATGCAACAAAGGTAATCCATTCCGAACTTGTAGAGAGACATTCATAAAAGGGTACAATAAGACAACAATTTTCTATATAAAGTAATTTCTATTATATTCACTTAGAGTCTCTTTTAATCAATGTATTAGACACCAACAATACTAGATCCGTGCATCCAAAATATAAATTTCACTTCCATAAGAGTTTGGTAATTATATATCGATGTTTCGTGGGATCTATGTTTGGTTTCCTGGGATTTTGACTATAGAAAGGATTTTCCCCATTGATGTTAATCTCCCCCTTTTCTTATTTACTTATATAAATATAATTATAGGTGCTTCCCTCTAGCATTTTACTTACAGGAAGGACAATTCTAGAGTTGGGATGTCTATTTCAAACTTCACGACAGTAGACATATTATATCCACGAAAGTATTTTATCTTCCGTAATCAAATATATATTTCAGCAGTTAGATGTGAACATTCCAGCAGACGTATTATAAATATATATATACAGATTTACTTCACATATATTCCTCACAACGAACAGATATGATCATTCAAATAGTTTACAATACTGCAATTAGATATAATCACCCAACAGATACATTACATCAATCAGACATAGCCATTAAAAAACAGAGAGGTGTAGATCAACATATCTGAATCCAATCCGTGGGAAGACAAAGGGAACAACCACATTCCTCCCAACCGTAGAATAGGGCAACCAAAATCACTAGCCCGATTCACCCCCTAGCCTGACCATGAATCCATGAGGGCAAACTTGGAAAAACTCCTTCTCCATAACGTCCTTCAACTCGATTCCTCTTGCCTCACACTTACTCAGTAGTGTTCATAATAGCAATAAAAACAATAGTCTCTTTTCCCATCATACTTGGTAGTGTCCTGCCTCCTCTCATATGTTATTTATCATTTGCCCAGGTATTTTCCCTCCCTTGGGAATTTTCGCATCTTTTTAAATCCCTGATTTTCAGGGGCTTTCAATGGACAAATCATTGATTTTCCACTTGTAATAATCATCCCAGAGGTAGTTCCAACATGTTCCCCACTCATGGAGTCATGGTCAGCTAAATTTAACATGGTTGTTCCATTTGTCCTCATGCAATCAACATAAAATATTATGTTTCCATACAAGTGTCATAGTCAAATAGTTAGTTGGTTCAAATCAGGTCTTTTCCCAACAGTCAAAATAATTAATTACAATTACCAAATTCAAAATTTAAAATTTCCATAAATGGAAATTTTTTTCCAAATTCGAATTTACTAAAAACAGAATAAATTTCTAGCAATTTTAAATTTCAAAAATATTTTATTTTTGGGGATGTCACATGCAGACATTAAGAAAACACAAGTTGTATGCAAAATTTGACAAATGTGACTTCTACCAAAAGAGAATATAGTACCTAGGACATGTAATATTTGAAGAAGGTATTAGATTCAACCCAAAGACTATAAGAGCCATCGTGGAATGGCCTATCCCTAAGGATGTGGAAGACATCTGATCATTCATGGGAATTACCAGTTACTACCATATATTTATCGAGGGTTCCTCCAAGATTGCATACCCAATCACATCTCTACAGAAAAAGGAGACTGAGTTTATTTGGTCGCATAAATGTGAGGACATTTTTAATAAGTTAAAAGATCTGTTCACAACCACACCTATTTTAAGGGTAGAAGACCCTGATTAAGACTTTACAGTCTACGTGGATGCAATAAAAGAATGTTTGGGAGGTGTCCTAACTCAAGAAGGGAACGTTATTTTTTATGAGTCATGAAAACTAAAAGAGCATGACTGAAACTACGTCACACATGACTTGGAATTAGAAATGGTAATTCATGCGTTAAAAATGTGGCGACACTAGATAATGGGCAGAAAATTTATGTTGCTAATCGATAAAAGTGGTGTGAAATTCTTATTCAGTCAACTAGATCTTAATGCAAGGAAAGCAACATGGCTGGCCTTCTTGAGTGAATTCGATTTCGAAGTAAGACACATCAAGGGTAAGGAAAACAAAGTGGCAAATGCCTTAAGTAGAAGAATTCATGGGTTGTTTGAAATAAGTATTAGCAGGGCAGAAAGTGACCTTGAACAAAGGATAAAATCTGCAAGTAGTAATGACAAAAAATACATCAAAACAGTGGCAAATTTACAAAATAAGGCAAAAAATTTAGACAAAACAGATCTGAGTTTGGATAGAAATGGATTACTAAGATTCAAAAATAGGTTGTACGTTCCAGATTATGTTGAATTAAAGCTAACAATTTTGTATGAAGTACACAAGAAGCCATATTTTGGTCATTCAAGATACTAGAAAATGGTAACAACATTGAGGAAGTTGTTTTATTGGCCTAACATGAAAGGTGAGATAGCATAATACTTATCTAAGTGCCTAGATTGTGAACAGGTGAAGGCTGAACACCAACAACCAATTGACTTGTTACAACCTCTACCTATACCGGAATGGAAGTGGGAGACTATCTCATAGGATTTTATCACAGGTTTGCCTAAAATTCAAAAATAGAATGATTCGATTATGGTAGTAATTGATAAAATTATCAAGTCTACACATTTTATTCTTGTGAAATATACTTTTAAAGCTATTAACATCGCTGAAATATTTTTGAAGGAAATTTTTAGACTGCATGGTATTCCTAAAATGGTGATTTTGGATAGAGATCTCAAATTTACATCAATGTTTTGGAAATAATTGTTTGTAGGGTTGAATACTAACTTGACTTTCAGCACAAGCTACAATCCACAAACAAATGGGAAAATTGAACGAATGAACTAGATTGTTGAAGATATGTTACGAATGTTACGAATGAAACAACTAAGTGAGAGGAATACCTGCATTTAGTGGAATTTTCGTACAGTAATGGTTATCAGACATCGGCTAAGATGAGCCCCTTTGAAGTACTGTATGACAGAAAGTGTACAACTCTTATTAGGTGGGATAACTCAGTTGATAGACTCATGATGGGACCAGAAATGCTCCAGGAAATGGAGAAAATGGTAAGAAAAGTATAGAAGAATTTTAAGGAGGCGCAGGACAGACAAAAAATCTACAAAGATCAGAAAAGAAGACACCAGGAATTTCAAGTTGGAGATCACATGTATTTAAAAGTCAAAGCAAGAATAAGTTCAATAAATCTAGGAAATTATTCAAAGTTGGCACCCAGGTTTTGTGGCGCCTTCGAGATCTTAGCTCAAGTTGGACTCGTGTCATATCAACTTCCACTTCCTACAAATTTAAAATTTCATAATGTATTTCATGTTTCTTTGTTAAAAAAGTATGTTAATGATCCTAAATTGGAACATGGTAAAGGTGAAACCAGAAGGTGAGTTTGAATTGAAACCTATGTGCATTCTAGGCAGGAAAGAAACAATACTACGGAATAGAGAAATCACCCAAGTGAAAGTGCAATGGAAGCACTTTAGTCCTGAGGAGGCCACTTGGGAATTGGAGGAATATTTGGAGAAATATTATCCAACCCTGTTCCGAGAAAGGAATGAACACTAAGGACAATGTTGTACTGAAGGGGGAGAGAATGTAATATCCCCCAAAATAATTAATTATTTAAGTTTGTATGGACTTAGGAATTTTATTTTCGTTTTTGGCAAATTCATATTTGGAAAATTATTTTCATTTATGGCAATTCTGAATTTGGAATTTGATTATTTGTATTTAATTATTGTGACTTTTGGGCAAAGATTTGATTTTCCCAACCAAGTCTTTGACTATGACACATGTAAAAGACAAATATTTTTATATTAATTGTTGAAGGACAAATGGAACAGACAGATTGAAATCGACTGACCATGACTCCATGAGTGGGGAACATACTTGAACTACCTCAGGGTTTAATTTTACAAGTGGAGAATGAGGAATTTGGCCACTAGCATTCCCTGAAAATCAGGGATTTGTAAAGCTGCGAAAATTCCCAAAGAGGGAAAAAGACCTAGGCACAAGATGCTCATGATATACAAAATATGAGAGGAGGCAGGACGTTGCTTAGTATATTGGAGAAAGGATGTCACCTAATGATATGAACATTGTTTTGAGTGTGAAGCAAGGGGATTTCTGATCTGAAAGAGGACTCTAGCGAAAGAGGAACACTGGAATTCTCCCTTATGGACTCGTGGCCAGGTTAGGTGTTGAACGGAGAAATTTGTTTGGTTGTTCTATTCTACAGTTGGGTGGAACTTGGATGTTCCATTTGTTATTCCAGCACTTTATTGAAACATGTACATCTACTGGTCTTCTTGTTGAATATTTTGTTGATTAATAGTTGATATAATGAAATGGATTATAGAGTAATTCCTTACAGGTTGATTTTTTCCATGGATTAAAGATAAGAAAGCTATTGTGAATTTTTAACTGTTAATGAAGTTGAGTTATCCAAATATATATGCATAGACAGTAATATATGTATCTGTTGGAATAAGCATAAAGAATGTATAAATGTTGGTTATATTCTGGAAAATTATAAGTGAATACAATATGAATGTGTGTATTTCCATATAATCATATAGATGTATTTATGTACATAAATACACATTCAGTAGACCATATTGGCCTCTATACAAGTACCATACAATACAAATAAAGTAAATAATAATCCTCCTTTTTAAAGAGAAAATTACATTCTATGTATGTGATGGTTCATATACAAACAATGCTTTAATATTCTTCATAACAGATGCTATCATAACTGTTAAATCATGGAATCATATTCAATATATGGTTTTCCCCTTTTCAAATCTATTTATTCCATCAGGGAATTAAAAATACAAGTGACCAGTTTATCTATGCAACCCTGGTTCAAAAGGTTATCATAATAGAATACCCTAACATGGAACCCTGTACCACTAAATAAACAGAACCTGAGAAGTTAAAATCAGACACCGAGATTTGGAACTCAAATACCTTTAGAGTTAGGCGATGTTGTGGATCCTCTTCCTCAAAATGATTAATTCCAGAAAGAGGAAAATTGAGGATTAGTAAACAATGTTATGAACAAATCAACAAAATTAAATATTGAAGATAAACCGAGAATTAGTAAACAATGTTTAGGAAGAATCAATGAAATTAAACATTGAAGACTCAACACATGAATAATACTTATCTTGACGTTGGCATGGGTGCTTCTCCCATCGACGTCACTGAGAAAACTTTCCACAGCCTGAAGGGGAGGAGTGTACCCAAAAAATACTAATGGGTACCCTTGCAAGGAAACATGGGTCCCATCAATAGTTTTGTAACCGAAAAGAATTAACTGTATGTGCCAGAATGTAAACAAGAAAAAAATATTGCTAAACATTCAATACATTTCATAACTAGAATGATAAAGTTCGCACAATATAGTGCATATTCCATAGAGGCGTTCATTGCCCAAATTGGGTACTTCAATTACTAATTTTCTTTATGCTAAAGAAGTGCAATTAAAAAAGTTTAAACACAGAATTCGAGAACATAGAGCTTAGAGTAAGTCTTTAGATAAGTTTAAATTCTGGAAGATTTGCACACAGTGGAAGTGTTATGATTGTAACATTTCCTGTACAAGTATGAGCAATGTGAATAGATTTAGAGTAATGAACCAGTTACTAAAATTTACACAGTAGCAAGAAAACCTTACCACACCCACAGGAATTGCTTTACAACTTTACAACGTTAATTCAAGGGTGCAATAATTCATACTAAGTCTCGAATGCGTAACTTTTTCAAGAACCAATAGTTTGAAGACTCATCACTCAATCAAAATAGGAATATTAAATTTGCAACCTATGCCTATAGTGAATACCATGAGTGAACTTAGGAATTACTGTAGGAACCAGAGAAATATTTAACCATGGGGTTCTCAACGAGAGGCATGCCGTGTACAACCTAAATAAAAGGAAAGTATAAGTGATAAAGAGAAGATTGAGGTCACGGTCTTGACGACAATACCCTCAATACCTTATGAATGTAAGAGATATTTATGACATAATACACATAAAGTAATAATATACAGTTACTCATATAGGACACCATATGGGGATTTAAGAGTCACTATAGAAAACCCGAGCAAGTTTTAACCATAGGAGTTTTCAGTGACAAGTATGACGTGAGTGACCCCAAAAAAACAAAAGAATAAACATTAAGGAGAAGAATGAGGATCACTTCTTGCCAACAAAACCCTAACATTGTTATGGGACTATCCTTGAATCAATAAACTATACCTCATGTGTAAAACTACATACAAGTCCCAATGAAAACCATGAGTAGTGGGTGGTTTCCCTCACGGGAGAGATAGGGTTGTAAACTGCCACCAGTTAAAGATACTTATTTTACATAGAGTGTGGATGGAAAATACATTCAAATTTTAGATGACAGTGAAAGAAGAACCTCAACAGGGAACCATAGGTAAAAATTGCAGAGACAATCATAAATACGACTGACCCTTCCGAACTACCATATCTACTAGAGATAGCTTAAGTGATAGAGTTGTTTGTGGAATTACCTGGTAGAGAAGGAAACCATATGGTTATTCACCCATTTCTTGCCTTATGAAAATCAGGAACCCTCCATGTCGTCGGTTTTTACACAAAGAGAAGCGTTGCATAGTTTAACGTTAGGTGGTTTTGAAAAATGCATAAGAGCCAAAGGAAAAATGAGACATTAGTTACCTAGGGAGATCTCATATCACAGAGTAATGGTGAGGGGATGTTTTGGGTATGTTGGCTATGTGAATAAATGTGCATGACATGTCCACATTGGTCACGAGAACTTAGAACTAGTACAGTGAGAAACCCTCATAACTTTCAACCAGAGAATTAATGATATTTACGGACAATTATTAACTTCACATTCAATCGAGCCCTTAATGATGTTATTGCTAATCCATGTCACTAAGTCAGGTGGAGTTTCATGCTAGATAGTAAGTATTAGGATTGGATTCAATACGCTACTGGGTCTAGGGTTATGACCTGTCACGCCAATAGGATTCCAACCCATCCACACTAAAAATCATTATTTGATCAACCTCTCATTGTTCAACTGACATATACTAAGTCCATTCAAGTCACTATGTTACAATTTAATGAAAAATGGGAAAGAAAATCCACCACTTGTAATAGTTATAATTTTCATTATATAGTAAGGGTATAATTGTTGTAAGTAGACTTGTATATATTCATATGTAGATAATGTTGAATACTTTGTGTAAGGCATATGATAGAGTACATATTGAACTCAAGAAATACGTTTCCTTTTGTGACTATGGATATAGGTACTATATA
>JASDQU010372253.1:148910-160494 GCA_032191745.1 Picea mariana | reverse complement strand
ACTCATTAATGAAAATGTTTGTTTAGATTGTGTAGTGGGTATATGTAAATTTTGTTCAACCCATCAATTATTAATAACATTTATTCAGTAATGTTATGCTACCAAAATTCTATCTAGAAAGTAATTCCTTACACATTTTCCTTCCTCCAACCTAATAGAAAATTAGCACATGTGAATGGGTAAATTATGTGTCTCCGATAAATATATTGATGTAGATCAACTACTTTTATGTGGTTGTGCTAGTACAATACATCTTCTAGATAATCAATGATGCGATGTTCAAAATGTAAAACTTGAAAAAGATACTAATGAATTTCCAAATTTGATATCTATGATATTGTTTCATTACATGCACAATGTGTATATTGACGTGTTGATGATTGCAACTATTTCAAGTTGTCTCTCTCACACTATATTTATTCTCATGTAAGCCATCACTTTTACATTAAATGAACTCTGTATCATCCATGAGAAGGGTTGTATTTATAGGTTTTTTTTAGGGTTTTAGTGGTACTTGTCTTAGGGATTCTCAAGTATGCATACCATTGGTATTCATACTATGGTATTGCAATGGTATACAAACCATTGGTATGCATACCATGGTATCACAATGGTATGCACACCATTGCATACCATTGGCATGCATACCATTTCTTACCATGGTATTGAAATGGTATGCATACCATGATATGCATACCATTGGTATCCATACCATGGTATGCATACCATTGGTATGCATGGTATTAAAATTGTATGCATACCATTTCATACCATTGGTATCCATACCATTTATAGGTTATTTTTAGGGTTTTAGTTGTCTTAGGGATTCTCAAGTATGCATACCTGATCTGAAATCGGATCCAAAAGCCTGACAGGGCTTGAAAAATGCTCAAAAATGAAAGTTCTCAGAATGCGATGAAACCAGTGCCATTGCGTCCGTCTCGTCTTCTTGATTCTGGCGGTATATTTACTTTGTCAAAGGGGCTCCGTATGGAGAAGATATCACGATCTGTCCGAATCGTCAAACAGGCAAAAAAAAAGATGCTGACTGGGCAGTCCGTACAGGCTAACGTGGCAGAGTCTATACGCTGGCATGGCAGAGTCCATACATGCTGATGTGGTGACTGTGCGATGACATGGCAGGTGATGGCGTGGCAGTTGCTGATTGGCAGGTTTGAGCGAATCAATTGATGGCATGTGGCATTATCTTGGCAAATGTTTTGGTGCCACGTGGCCCAGTCATGGGTTGCCACGTGGCACCCCTTTATTGGTCTATGGTTTGTTTATTAAAATTTTTATGGAGTCCGTGGGGTTCGACCCCCAGACCTCCCCACCGGTTAAGCTTTAACAAAGTCCGCCTAACCACTATGCCATGCGTTGGTGCTTGTATAAACAATGGTTTTAATTTATTTTGAATTGCATTGATTTGTGGTTTGGGGCGCGTCTGGGCTAGGGCTTAGACCCATCCCCAGTCGCATTCATTTACACCATATGACCACCGTTTTCTATGGAGCACGCGAGAATTCGGCGCGAGTTTGGTTTTCAAACAAGGTTTAGCTCGTAGGTCATATGGTTTACACATATGACCACAGTTGGAGTGCGCAGAGGTGGTTTCAAACGGTTATGGTTTAGCCCTTTTTGCCAAATACGTGTGATCGTATGGACCCCACATGTTCAGGAGCTAGGCGGTTAGGGGCTGGCGTGCCCATAACCATCCTACGATTTGCACCGTTGGCGCGATTGCGCCCGGTGCTGGGTTTTCATGCTTTATATTGCATGTGTGCCAGGTTCATTTGATAGGGGTGCATTTTGTAGATGCAGAGACAACAAGCTTGAAGGGAAAGACTTCCAGGAGGCCTAACTTCTTCGTTTTTCGACTGATTGAGGTGCCGAAAGAGCCCAGATAGGGGTTTTTGGATGCTCTGAAGCCATAGGAGTAGTCAGAGTAGAGTTATACTGAAGGGAAACCATGCTAAATCTGATTTTTATGCAAAGAAGCTTTTGAGGAGGAGACGTTGTCAGACCATTTTTGGGAGCTCCGGACGTCCGTTTTGCGTACCGTTTTCTTTGCAGGGTTCTAGAGATCTGGAAGAACATGACCAGATCAGTCTTGTAGCCATTTGGAATTGCAGCGATGCATTTTTGAGCTCTTGAAAATAAATAAAGAGGCCTCCCCACAGAGATAAAGGCCCGGAGACGTAGGCAAAGTTGTGTTGAACTCCGTTATCAATCTGCGTGTTATGGTTTGCTGTTTATTATTTCATTTCAGATCTGCATATGTGTATATGTCTGTCATAATCCCTCTTCTTTCCTCATTCTTTCACTAAGTTTCTCAAATGGTTAATTAACGCATGCAAAATTAAAACTCAACCATAAGTCATTAAAAGATCCTACGGATCAATACCATGGTATTGAAATGGTATGCATACCATGGTATTGAAATCGTATGCATACCATGGTATGTATACCAATGGTATTGCAATGGTATGTATACTAGTTGTATGAATACCATGGTATCACCATGGCATGCATACCATTGCGATACCATGCGTAACATTGCATACCATGCGTAACATTGCATACCATGGTATTGCAATAGTATGCATACCATTGCATACCATTGGTATCCAATGGTATGCAATGACAATACCATTTCCTATTCATACCAATGGTATGCATAGGAATTGGTATTGCCTTTGTATACCATTTCATACCATTGCAATACCATGCAATGGCATACAATGGTATGTAAAGGAAATACCAATGCCTATGCATAGGCATTGGTATTTTATTTGCATACAATTGCATGACATTTCATGATATTGCAATGGTATGCATAGGCAATGGTATTTTCGTTGCATCCGATGGAAATGGTATTGCAATGGTATGCAAAAGAAATACCATTGCCTATGCATAGCCTTGCAATACCATGCAATGATATGCAATGGTATGAAAAGGAAATACCATTGATTATACATACCAATGGTATGCATAGGCATTGGTATTTCCTTTGCATACCATTTCATATCATTGCAATGGTATTGCAATTGTATGCATAGGCAATGGTATTTTCGTTGCATATCATAGCATACCATTGCAATGGTATGCATAGGAAATGGTATTTCCTTTGCATACCATTGCAATACCATTTCCATGGTATGCAACGACAATACCAGTGCCTATGCATACCATTGCAATACCATGAAATGGTATGCATAGGCATTGGTACTACCTTTTCATACCATTGCAATGGTATGCAAAGGCAATACCAATGCGTATGCATACCATTGGTATGAATAGGCAATGATATTTCCTTTGCATACCATTGCATGGTATTGAAATGATATGCAATGGTATGCAAAGGAAATACCATTGCCTATGCATAACATTGCATACCATTGCAATGGTATGCAATGGTATGGAATGAAAATATCATTGCATGGCATTGCAATACCATTTCAATGGCATGCAATGGTATGCAAAGGAAATACCATTTCCTATGCATACCAATATTTCATACCATTGCAATACCATGCAATGATATGCAACGAAAATACCATTTCCTATCCATACCATTGCATGCCATTGAAATACCATTGCAATGGTATTTCCATTGTATACCATTGCAATGGTATTGAAATGGTATGCATAGAAAATGGTTTTTCCTATGCATACCATGGAATACTATTGCAATGGGATGCAATGGTATGCATAGCAAATGGTATTGCATATGCATATCGTGGCATACCATTGCAATGGTATGAAATAGTATGCATAGTCAATGGTATTTCCTTTGCATACCATTTCATACCATTGTCTATGCATACCATTGCATGCCATTGCAATATAATGAAATGGTATGCAAAGACAATACCAATGCCTATGCATACCATGGGTATGGGTAGGCATTGGTATTGTATTTGCATACGCATGGTATTGCAATGGCATGCAATGGTATGCATAGGCAATGGTATTGCATTTGCATACCATTGCAATGGTCTGCAATTGAAATACCATTTCATATGCATACCATTGCAATGATATGTCATGATATTTATAGGAAATATAATTTCCTATGCATACCATTGCAATACCATTGCAATGGTATGCAAAGGCAATATCATTCCCTATGGATACCATTGCATACCATTTCATACCACTGCAATGGTATTTCAATGGCATGCAATGGTATGTATAGGCAATGGTATTGTAGTTGCATACCATTGCATCGTATTGCAATCGTATGCAATGGTATTGCCTTTGCATACCATTGCATAACATTGCAATGGTATGCAATTGTTTGAAAAACAAATAACATTTCCTATGCATACCATTTCATACCACTGAAATGGTATGAAATGGTATGCAATGAAAATACCATTGTCAATGCATACCATTGCAATGGTATGCAAATAAAATACCATTGCCTATGCATACCAAAATACCATTGCCTATGATATGCATAGGCAATGGTATTTATTTGCATACCATTGCAATGACATTAAATGGTATTTCTGTTGCATACCATTGCAATGGTATGTAATGTTATGCATAGGAAATGGTATTGCCTTTACATACCATTGCATACCATTGCAATACCATGCAATGGTATGAAATGGTATGCAACGAAAATACCATTGCCTATGCATACCAATGGTATGCATAGGAATTGGTATTTCCTTTGCATACCATTTGATACAAAAGGGTCTAGAGAGGCCTAAGGATAAGTCAGAATTCTCAGAAGTTCTCGAGGAAGCTCAGAATGGCCTCAACAGGTGGAGAAAAGGAAAAAATTAAAAGTCCTCAAAACTCAGCAAAATTGACATCATCAAGAAGAGCACATCACAATCTTTCCAACGACGTAAACGGTTCATCAAACAGAGTTACGGATCGAAATATATTCATGGTCAAAATTTTGGTCAACCTAGCCCAGTCAACATGGATGAGTCAAGATGCATACTGCTAACATCAACATCAGTACGGATGACGTCAGTTTTGGTATAGGATACATGGCACATTCAGACATTGACGCATGTCATGATGACGTGGAAGCACCAGAAGCTTCCACATGTCACCATTTTTCGGCATTTTCGGTCGATATGTGGACCAATGGAAAAGTGTCATGTGGCAGTCCATATAGTCACATGGTAGGCCATATAGGACATGGAAGACACGTGGCATTTGTACATCCACCTAATAGGTGATGTGGCAAGCTAACCATTGCATCAATACCTGACAGGTTCACTATGTCCTTCACCAAGGGTGCGACAATTTAGCGTCGTCACACTTTACCTTTCTCTAGGGTGTGACGATTCAACAACCCTCAAAAAATTGGTTTTCTGCAGTAAAATTGCGATATCTCGAAATCCATGAGATGGGTTGGGATGAAATTTGTACCAGAGACATATAACATAAGGATGCTCATTCTCACCAAAAATATCCATAACCCACATCATATTTTAGGATATATAATTGTTTTATCATATCAATAGTTGGCATAGCACTGACAGTCATATCTCGAAATCCATGATCTAGGTTTTTAGGATATTTTCAGAATCAATAGTAGGGATGGAGACAATGTAACTTATTCAATCAAGTATAGTGATAATACTCACACCATTCAACTATTTTGAATGGAATCCGAAGGCCGCATTCCAACTCAAAAGAAAAGGACTGTATAATTTGACGATGGCGACAGAAACATAACCCACATCAGCGCTTGAGAAGACTAGATGGGCGAACCGTAAGGATGAGTCCACAGGACTACTTCTTGAGTTAATCTCCCCTGATTTATGGTTTCATGTTGCCACATGAAAGAATCCAAATGAGATCTGGACCACCTTGGAAGGACTCTTTGGAAAGCAGGATGAGATGTGAGGTCATATGCTTGAGGTAGAGTTGAATACCTTAGACCCTAAAAGTTTTGATAATATGCAAGATTTTTTTACTATATTTAAATATTTTATATTGAGCTTGGGTGAATGTGGTATTGAAAAGTCTACACAAGAGAAACAACTTATTCTAACAATATTGGCCAAGCTAGGACCAGAATATGTTGTATACGTCCCTAATTTCCATTCTGGCAGATGTCTTTTGGGCGCAAATTGGAAAATGCCTATGATGGCTCATTTCATTGAGTCTCTCACACAAGAGAAGACAAAACTCATATACATGGGCCTCATGAAAGATCCCAAAGCACATGCACTCACCATGCATGATGGAAAAGGTTCATCCAATCAGAAATCAAAGTAGAAACAAAAGGAGTTATTACATCCAGAGTCAAAGAAGGAGGGATATTCCAAACCCTTCAAGGATTCTTCAGGTTCTAAAGATTCTCCAAATTCCAAAGGGAAGAAGAAGAAGGGAAAGCAATGCGCATATTGCAATAAACCGAATAATGAATAATCCACATGCATGAAGAAGCAAATTGACCTTATGACACATGCACATCAGAAGAATAACCTTGGAGACTTCATTCCTGAAGGAGCCAAGAAGAAGAAGGAAGAAGATGGTTTCTTGAGTAGTTATTGGATCGTAAAATTTTTGGATCTTGTCTTTTTGGATTATGGAGCTAGGAAAAATTGTTTAAACCCCTTTATTGGGAGAGATTGGGAGGAGATTTTGGAGGCCCTTTTGGAGGCTCTTTTGGAGAGATCTTTGAGGACAGAAACAATAACTCATGCTTGTGTTTTGTATGTAATCCCCTTTTGGGAGAATGTCGTCCTTCTAGTTTCTGAAGAAATGTGCCACATTTTGTGAAAAGATTTAAACCCTTTTAAAGGAAGGATAATGAAGCGATTCATAATCTAGTGGATCCAGAGACATACACAAACTAGTGAACTCTCTTAACAATTTGGTGATCTCTTGCTTTATGTGTTGATCTTGTCTCATGTTTTTTTATGCATGTTTTTATTTCCGCAATTATGATTGTTAAGTGCATTATGTAATGGATTATGAGACTAATAACACATTCACCAAGTTATATCAATTTGGATTCAAGCTTTTTGTAAGCACATATGTTCACCTTTAATGCAGTCAAATTCAATTAAAATGATCTTATAATTGATCCTTTCATTAAGTGAACCTAGAACCAAATGAGGTTGATATCAAGGTCACCCTGGATCAGATCAAGTTTGGTATCAGAGCAAGATTGAAAAGGATTGCATGTGTTGAATACGAGATGGAAAAGACACCAATGAAGGAATGGCTCAATGAGCTATAGGAAATTAACCAAATCATTCAAGTAGAGAGTTTCGATTTGAAGAAAATTTTGTGAGATACAGAGGAAGAGAATAAGAGATTGTGACTTCAATTACAATCCATGAAAGAGGCTCTGAAAAAGTTGCAAGGTGATGAAGGCTTGGTAAATCCATCCCCCACACAGGTGAGTACAAGAAGTTTGTGACCAAAAAAGTGGCAAGACCATGAACAAGAATGCACACTCACAAGAACACATGCACATTCCTAGGAACAAACATGTGTTCCTACAACTATAGGTTCGGTTGTGGCTGAACCTCCACATGGATTTCCACATAGGTTAAGCAGTAAGAGAGTGTGCACGCTCTTAAGAATGCATGCAAACTCTTAATAACATGTGTGTTCTCTTGAGAATGCATGTGAACTCTTAAGAATGCATATGCTCTCTAAAGAATATGTGCACGCTCTTAATAATGTGTGTGCACTCTTAAGAACACTTCCGCGCTCTTACTGTTTTTTTTAATAAATAACCTACGAGCGATTTTGTGCATATTATGCACAAAATCACACTCGTGTTTCTCATTGGGAAAATAGATTGAAGAGAGGAGGAAGAAAGGGGGGATCTTGCCACCACCACTGCCACCATGTTTCTAGTTATGTTACATTTATCTTAACTTTAATCCAATTTAGTCATTCTAATTTAGTATTTTTCTCCCAATAATCTACATTGAAAAAAATTTGTAATTTAATATTTTAAATAAAAAAAGGAAACTAACTTACATGTCATAGATGTTAAATTGTAGCATATACAATACAATGGAACCCCAAGAAAAATTAAACCCCTCACAAGAAAATGAAGAAGATCAAAACGCCAACCCACCACCACCACCACCACACAATGTAAGCAATGAAATTGATGAGGGGTTGGTGATATTAAGAAACCTTTAGGACTATTTAAGGGAGACTATAGAACCTAACATAGTATCCTTGGGCACTTATTTTGAAACCATTGTATAGTCCATGCAAGTGCCCAAGGGAAATTGACATTTATTTTTAACTATTGGGAAAGAATGTACAAGTATTATAACACTAGTTTGGACAGAAACCAAATCAGAGAACTGGGCATTTCAAAACAACAAATATTGTCGATTTTTAAGGATCTTAGAAACGAATAAGAACTATCATTGACCAAGAAACACATATCCATTGAATGGTGCATCCCTCCCTAGATTAGTCAAAAATGGATGGATATGTGGTACATGGTTTTTGATAAACCTCCCAACAATAATTGAGAGATGCCCTTATATTTTCATAGGAAATTATGGGTAAACATGTCAACTAATTTGACATTAGTGACTTCCACAGGATGGGTCGAGGGTATACATAGGACCGAGAGCAGGTCGGGCACGACCCTAGGTTAGGTCTCGTCCCCCTATGTGAAGACCTGACCCCCCTACCCAACATCCTCATGTTGCAGAGAACTTGCGACAGTTACAACTAGCCATATCATCATTAACTTGTAGCCTAGTGAAACACAATAGCTTTGTTGCACTATCTTGATTGGAGGTGCATGACAGTGACATTGATAGGGGGTTTGGAGCGTCAACATGCATAGGAGAGTACAATGAGGAGAGGGCACATGGACATAGAAACCATCCATGTGAATCTCACAAATTCTCCAGCTACGAGTAGACATGCTATGGGCCCATAAATACCACTGCACAACATAGCTTCATGGAGGAGGTTAGTATCTTAACCATTTTTTTTTTGTTCTTCATCGTTATATATTTATTTTGTATTTTGTGTATTTATATAGATATTTGATTGTATGTTGTTTTGTAGTTGTTGCATCCTAGCATCAAACCCTCTACGCCTATGGATGCATCAATTCCTATCCCCAACACTAATGCAGTAGTAGAGGCAACATGTTCATTGGCTGCACCGTACACCTAGGTATGTATCACATTTGATAGATTCAACATAGTCATTTTTTTATTTTATGACATCCTCAAATTGTTTATATGTTCTCTTGTTTCTACAGGATTTAGCACTAGGCGATGCCAAGGATTGTCCATCTAGGATGGACAAGTCATCAACGTCATAGGTATCATGTGTAAAGTTAAATATCATATAATTCTCAAATTGTTTGTGTTTATGTTTTTGAATTTAGGTATTTGGTACTAATAGTTCAATTTTATTCATATGTATGCAGGACATTGGTATATTTTCTAGGTATAGTAGTATTGCACCCCCTGGGCACTTGGGCATTTCTTTTGGGTTTCCTTTCTCCAGGCCTTGGGTGTTGGAATCACTTGTATAGCCTGTGAGGGTCCATCACAACCCACCTGTCTACCACCCACCCCGACCACCACTTTCATCCCCATCGACAGAGACTGCCACAATAAAGGTTGTTTCAGATCAGGTTGTACAACCTAGTGCTCGATATGCTAGTGAATATCCATCGATGCTTGAGATATTCATGGTGAGATAATGCATTGATGATAATTTTTAATGTTTCACGAATTTGTTTTTACACATATTTGTTTAATTTTCTTGACTTGATCCTTATAACTGATGCATGGTGGCATTGTAGAGAGATTGGGGCCATGGAGGAGGGTAACACCTTCATGATTTATAGCTTCGTATGTAGTGAGTTGTCTTAGGTTAAATTATAAAGTATCAATCTGTATGTCTATTAATTCATTGATGAAAAAAACTTATAATATTGTTTATTGTTTGTGCAGTCTCTAGAGCGTCGAAGCATGCCTAGGCCTAGAACCTCTCGAGGTGCATCCTCAAGAAAGAGAATAAATATAGATTTCTAGGATGCTTCTGAGGGTGGCGAGGGTGGAAACGGTAAATGATTGACCAACCATTGCCATATCGTATCTAGTATACTATATATATGTTTTTTTATGTTAGGGCACTTGTATACTGGGAACGAGTTGCCATTTTGTAAAAAATGTTCAATTTAGATGATATTGGGTATATATATATATATATATGCACACACACATTTCATGTTACGATTTTTATGAATCTCATTGTTTCTACATTTGATGTTGAATTTCAAAGTGTTTGAATTCCAAAGTGTATGAATTTTATGTGTATTAATCCCTTGATTTGTTTCTATTTCGCAATTATAAATACTTGTATTACACATTAAGGAATAGCTTATGGGCACACACATTTGAGTTCAATTTTATTTTCTAGAGAGCACACAATATTCGCCTCTATCTATGCATGGAATATACAAAATCATTTGATTTATGTGTAACTCTTCATAAATGCTAAAAAGACTAGTGAAAGACCCATTAATGCAAATGTTTGTTTAGATTGTGTAGTGGGTATTTGTAAAAAAATTTCAACCCATAAATTATTAATAAAATATATTCAATAATGTTATGCTACCAAAATTCTATCTAGTAAGTAATGCTAASAAAATTYTATCTAGAAAGTAATGCCTTACATGTTTTCCTTCCTCCAACYTAATAGAAAATTAGCACATGTGAGTGGGTAAATTATGTATCTCCRATAAATAGATTGATGTGGATCAACTACTTTTATGTGGTTACATGCTAGYATAGTACATATTATAGATAATCAATGATGCAATATTCAAAATGTAAAACTTGAAAAAGATACTAATGAATTTCCAAATTTGATATCTATGATACAATTTCATTACCTCCACAATGTGTATATTGAATTGTTGACAATTGCAACTATTTCAAGTTGTCTCACTCACACTAACTTGATTCTCAATTAAGCCATCACCTTTACATGAAATGAATTGTGTATCATCCATGAGAGGGGCTCTATTTATAGGTTATTTTTAGGTTTTTAGTTGTCTTAGGGATTTAGTGGTAGTTGTCTTAGGGATTCTCAAGTATGCATACCATGGTATTGAAGCGGTATGCATACCATTGAATACCATTGGTATGCATACCATTGCACACCATTGGTATCCATACTATTTATAGCTTATTTTTAGGGTTTTAGTTGTCTTAGGGTTTTAGTGGTAGTTGTATTAGGGATAATGAAGTATGCATACCATTGCATACCATGGTATTGCAATGGTATGCATACCATGGTATCGCAATGGTATGCACACACAATATTCACCTCTTTTTATGCATGACATATATAAAATCATTTGATTTATGTGTAACCCTTCATAAATGCTAAAAACACTAGTGAAGGACTCATTATTGAAAATGTTTGTTTAGATTGTGTAGTGGGTATATGTAAATTTTGTTCAACCCATCAATTATTAATAACATTTATTTAGTAATGTTATGCTACCAAAATTATATCTAGAAAGTAATGCTACCAAAATTCTATCTAGAGAGTAATTCCTTACACGTTTTCCTTCCTCCAACCCAAT
>JASDQU010372253.1:64861-77142 GCA_032191745.1 Picea mariana | reverse complement strand
CAGTTGGGTGTGAAGATCAACCTTGCAGCTAGGTGCACAGGAAGGGGGAGAGATAGAGAGAAGATAGAGCTCTGTTGGTTAAGAACGCAGATTAGAATTGTATGCTTTCATCTTAATATCTTATAAATCATAGTTCTGTGGATGTAGTCATAGAGAGAGGGTGAACCGCGTATATATGTCTTGTGTGTGTGATTGATGCTATGTTATTTTTCCTTGATATATTGTTATTGCATTATTGTGATAGATCTGATAGGTGTATGGAGTAGATATAAGCTGATAAGTGATATATGCATGTTGTATTGTTTTGGTATTGGATCCACTTGATATTCCCCTTGGTTGTAAACACTTATGTCCTACAACCCCCCCACAGCTGCTTCGGGTGAGACTACATCTTCTTCGCAGGTGTAGCCAAAAGGGCCAGTAGTTAGGGTGTGTTGGTGGGCTCTTGGATTTGAACCCTAGGTCTCCCCCTGTGCCAACAAATGGTTCCATTGCTAGGACAAGAATCTTCTTGAGGGAATGTCAAGGTGGTTCCCATCAAAGACAGATATTCAAAAGTGGATAGAGGATCAAGAAAAGGACTTCGCTAAAGCCCAGAACAAGAACCCTAATCTTAGTATAGACGATTGGTTGGAGAAATATATCTTTACTGATATACACATGTTATTCGTTGAAGGAATCCATCAGGAACTATATGAGTGGTTATCTAGGTTGGCAGATACCCAGTTTGAGGTTAGATCTAGACCTCCTATAGTTTGGACGTCGACGCTGATCAAGAAGGTCAAGAGAGTTGATAACGTTGTGTCAAGAGTAGTGGATCATTGGTTCGATAGCACCATTGGAGGCTACATCACTAAGTTTGTTGCTAACATAGTAGAGTCATATAGCCAAGCCAAGAGATATTTTTTCAAGGAACCCAGAGGAAAATTTTTACACTTTCTGAAGTTGAGAATCAAGATGTTGTTGCATGAAAAGAACATCTTAAAGATACAGTAGATTGGTCGAATCTGAAAAGGCTAATGATAAAAAATTCATACAACGACAACAACACAGAGGCTAGACATACGTGCAGTGGGAGAGTGTTTAGAGAAGTTCATCTTGTGAACCTGTTCAAGAATAAATACAGAGACGAGGGTTTATATAGTGGAGAAGAATCAGATCTGACCAATGAAGAGCATTCAGAACCCTCTAGGGCAGAGGAAGAGGAAGTCGAAGAACTTCGTCAGGATGAGCCAAAAACTTTAGGAACTATGCAGAATGTTGAATTAAGTTCTATTATCCCTCTTGTTGATTCAGTAGTATTAAGAAATAAGAGTAATCCAAACCACCAGAGCGTCCAGAGAACCGTCACTAGTAGTCCACCACATACTCAGTCAGGGACCCTAGGAAGATCTATGGAAGATGAGATGAGACTCCCTATCTTTAGGGGAGACAGATCCGAAGATCCTGACTAGCACTGGTTCCTGTGAAGTCATATGGAACATTAATAATGTCACCAATGAAGCAGTGAAAAGAACCCAGTTTAGTACTACCCTAAGAGATCACGCACTAAGCTAGTACATGAAGCTTGTCCAAGGACTCGCGCATCCTAAGCCACTGAATGAGATCAAGAATGCATTGATTGCATAATTTAAGAAACCTAAGTCAAAGTCCCAATGTATTACAGAACTGAAGGAGATCAAGCAGAAGGTATCTAAGCCAGTTTGGGAGTTCGATTAGAGATTCAAGACCCTAACAGGATGATTGAATTTTCATATTCCAGATGAGGAAAACAAGGAATGGTTCATTATTGCCCTCTTACCACACATCAGAGTTCCTCTGATGCAATAGAAGATTTCTTCGTAGGCTAAGGTGCTGGAGATCTCCATGAAGTTAGAATCAACCCCTATGGGAGAATCCAACTCAGGTATGAATTATATCTTGAGTCAATTGACTAGTTTATCTTTTCCAGGACACTTGGCAAGGGACTGTCATAACCCTTGCACTACTTGTAGCTACTGCAATTCCTTCGAGCATGTTATTGAAGAATGTCCAGCACTGCTAGCTAAACTTCAAGAGAAATGAGGACCTCAACAAAACCCGCAGATATAGTTGATAAAAGTTGAACCTCGCGGAGAAGACCCTAGAGTCGTTGTTATTACTAGAGGAAGCGTTGTTACAGGAGATGACAGAATGACCCAAGGGAAGACTATAGAAGATTCAGGAATTAGGAAAGCTGCATAGAATACCTAAACCTTTGATGCAAAGAAAGAAAGACAAATATTTGAGGAAGCAAGAAAAGAGTTCAAAGGAGACCGAGGTTCTTCATAAAAAACAAGACCAGAAGTAAGAGAGTATGGAACGCCTCACGAATTTGATCAGTCTGCTTTGCCAAAAGAAGAAAAAGAGGTAAGCAAGCTCATGTAATTTCTATATAATCGTGTTAAGTTGATTCAGGATGAGAGCGTTTTCCAAGAACTACAAAATTTAATCAGACAATATGAGCTCGGAAAGATAGACCCCTTACTGAATAGGGCAGTACACCAAATCGGTAAGAAGAGAAGGACCAATAAGGAATTATATTTGAATGCTCAAATAGGCGAATATGATATAGATTATGTAGTCCTCGACTTCGGGTCAGAGGTCAATGTCATGACGAAGAAAACCTAGGCACTGATGGGAAAACCAAAGTTGATATATTCCCCTATCAGTCTTAGGATGGCCAATCAGCAAGATGTGAGTCCATTTGGCAGACTAGAACATGTCCCTATGGACATTGATGGAGTAAGAACATTTGTAGATTTTGAGGTAACTGAGATAGTTGATGATAGTTGCCCCTATCCTTCGTTGTTAGGAATTGATCGGGCCTTCAATAATTCCATTGTGGTTGATTTAAAGAAGAGACGTATGAATTTTGAAAAATATGGCCTTAGGTTCATTTCACCCTTAGATCCAGATGAAGGTCAGTGGTACATAGAGCCCATTAGAGAAGAAGACTGCGCATATGAACTAGAAAATATATACAAATTAACATCCAGACAATAGGATTACATTAATCCTACGGCCGATGGAAACTTAAGCTAGCGAAGTGACATCATATGCTCATTAGAATCAGAAGAAGCACTGGAGAATTGGCAGAAAAAAATGTATGAAGTATCTACAAGAAGATGTGCTAGACTAACCAGAGAAGTTCACTGGATCGACACAATAGTAAGTAACTTACCCACCTTTGATGGCCTAAATCCTTTAGAAACCTTCGTGTCGTACTTTGAAGAGAGTGTACCAATGCAAAAAATACTGTTGGTGATGGATGAGGCCCTGAGAGCAACCCCAACAAGATGGTGAGGGGGCACACAAAAGTAACATTACAAATTGGGTACATTGTCATACCTTGATGACAACGCGGTTCTCAACACAAGTAGAAGGTTGTGAAGTTTGATACACACGTCGAAGCTTCCCAAAGGACCATGTGTGAAGCTGTGAGGAAGCCTAGAGAAACGTTCCTCAAGAACAATGGGTACAGAAATTCATCAACACACTGGACACGACACCTATCAACTGGTAACTTCAAGTAGAGTTGTGCCTCATCACTACAGATTGGAAAGGTATGACTCAGAATTTTGTAACCACCTTCTTATTTGAAAGTCAATATCCTTCAGTAGATCAAGTACTATAGATTTTCAGACATAAAGTATTTGAGGAGGCCTCTAGCCTCCCTTTAGATCAAGACGAGGACGAATGGACTGCACCTATACAAAAACTGCAAGGCTGTTACAACATCAATACTGATGAAGACGATGATCCGAGGAAGATGAACATCGCAAAACCAAAAGGATAGAGAGATGTGGAAGGAGCGGGAGTTGAGTTACCATTCATTGGACGACCAATCAAGATTAAGAAGGTCAATATTGGAACAGAAAAGACCCTAAAGCTTGTTAATGTCGGAGATTATTGGGATGCTGCTACCATTGACAAGATTATAGAACTACTGCACGAATATTAGGACTTGTTTCCAACCAAGTTCACTGATATGAAGGGAATTAAAGGGCCTATGGGAGAGATGAGGATTCCTTTAAATCCATATGCAAGACCATTCAAACAAATACCTTACAGATTGAACCCTAAATATAAGGAGAAAGTGAACATTGAGCTCGATAGAATGCTGGAAGAAGGGATTATAGAACCTGTCGAAGAATCAGAATGGATTATCCCTATGGTGGTGCAAGACAAGAAGATGGGAGATATCAGGATATGTGTATATCTCAGGAAGTTGAATGATGCTTGTTTGCATGACCCCTTCCCTACACCATTTACTGATGAAGTGTTAGATAATGTGGGAGGCCAGGAAGTATATTCTTTTACAGATGGATTTTTAGGATACCATCAGATCCGGATTGCCAAGGAATATCACCACAAGACCACATTTGCAACAGAATGGGGGTCTTATCAGTATACAGTGATGCCATTTGGATTAAAGAATGCCCCTGCCATATTTGCCAGGGTGGTGGTCAAAGAATTCAAGGAGTTTTTGCATAAATTTCTAGAAGACTACATTGATGATTGGACTATTTTTAGTTTATTAAAAAATCATATTGAATGTCTAAGGCTAATGTTGGACAAATGCAGGCAATGTCAAATTTATTTGAATATGAAGAAGTATCTTCTTCTCACCATTTGGAGTGTTTTTAGGTCATATTGTATGCAAGTAGGGATTATTGGTTGATCCATCTAAAATTGCCATTATAGTTGATCTGCCACCTCCTACTTCAGTCAAACAGCTGCACATTGCGATGGGATAGACAACATATTATAGGAAGTTCATCAAAGGATATGCTCAGATCATAGCACCTATGGAGAATTTGTTGAAGAAAGATTGTCAGTTTAGTTGGACAACAAAATGCCAGCAGAGCTTTGATACACTAAAACAGAAAATGGTTATTGTGCCTATTCTGGTGTTTCCAGATTAGAGTAAGGAGTTTCATGTGCATGTCGATGCATCTTCTATTTCCTTAGGAGAAGTGTTAGCACAACCTGGTGAAGGAGAGATTGATCATCCATTAGATTTTTCTAGCAGGAAGCTATCAACTGTAGAGCTCAACTACACCACCACTGAGTGAGAAGCGTTAGCCATGGTATATGCATTGCAGAAGTTTCGCCACTACTTTTTGGGAGGACAATTTAAAATGTTCATTGATCACTTTGCGCTGAAATACCTAGTCAACAAGCCAATGTTGGGGGGAAGAATATGAAAATGGCTTCTGCTATTTCAAGAATATGACTTTGAGATCATAGTCAATCCAGGAAGAATGAACAAAGGTCCTGATCACTTGTCAAGGTTGGAACATGGAGAAGATCCTACTAGTTTGGAAGACACACTACCGAATGCACAACTACTAACCATTAGAAATATTGATGACCACTTCGTAGAAATAGTCCAGTTCCTGTCAACAGGAATGGCACCTACTAAATATACAATTCCTCAGAAGAAACAACTAGTTGTGTGCGCTGTAGACTTCTCACTTATAGTGGGACATCTATACAAGATGGAACCTGATGAGATATTAATAAGATGTTTTATGGAGGCAGAACAACCATTGATCCTCGTAGAATCTCATGAAGGCATCACAGGAGAACATTACATAGGGAAAGCAACTACGCAGAAGGTTTTGAGAACTGGCCTTTGGTGGCCTACCTTACACAGAGATGCTAAAAACTATTCCAGATCTTGTGATGTATGCCAAAGAGATGGAAAACCTTCCTGAAGGGATGAAATTCCATTAGCACCATAGTTGACCCTACAAGCATTTGAGAAATGGGCCATTGATTTCGTGGGACCTTTAAACCCACCAGGAAAGCGCACAGGAGCAAAGTACATCATCACTGCAAAAAAATAATTGACCAGATGGGCTGAAGCAAGAGAAGTTAAGGACTATAGTTCAACCACAGTTACATGCTTCATATTTGATGACATCATAAACATGTTTGGATTCCCGAAGATCCTTATGAGTGATCAAAACACACATTTCCTAAATAAGACTATTGAAGCCTTGACTGAGGAATTTGCAGTCTGCCATCAGAAGAGCACACCTTACCATCCACAAGAAAATGGGACAGTGTAAGCGTTCAATAAGATATTGGAGACAACACTAACCAAGATTTGCAGTATGAATAGGGATGATTGGGATTTAAGAGTATCAACAGTACTTTGGGCCTATAGAACCACTTGCAAGAAGTTAACAATGCAGACCCCCTTCAAGTTGGTTTATGGTCTCAAAGTTGTTGTTCCAATGGAATACTTGGTGCCAAGATTAAGAATTGTTGCCTTTACAGATATGGATGACACTGGCATTGTTCAAGTGAGGCTTTCACAAGAATTGGAAGAAGAAAAATTTGTTGCAGGATTCCATCAACAAGTACAGAAGGAAAGAGAGAAGGCCTACCATGACATGAACATCAAGAAGAAGGCATTTAAACAAGGTGATTTGGTATTGGTATACGACAGTAAGTTCATGAAGCATCCTGGGAAGTTCATAACGCATTGGCTCAGACCATATGAGGTCACTCATGTTACAGAAGGAGGAGTTGCACAGTTGAAGACTTTAAAGGGAGAATGGAAGGAAGGATTAGTGAATGGGAGCCAACTGAAGTTGTACTATCATAACCAGTTGCCTCGCAGATTTCAATAGAAGCACAAGGAAAAGGGTCTAGGTACCGGGTGCGGTTGAAATAGGGTACCAGACACAAAAAAAATAGTCTGCACAAGGAGGAAAAGGAGGCATAGAGCAGAAATCAAAGGCTACTCTACGTGGTCCAAAGTCAAAGTAAAACAAGAAGCTCCAATGTGAAGTGCCTCGGGATGTGTCACAGGTGAGTGTTGGGGGCCTGTTGGCCCTTGGTTATGGAAGGGAGCGAAGATCAAGGAATAAAAGGCAAAATGTGAACTGCGTGGAAGACATAGTGTCTGTTACTAGGTCGAAGTGAGCAAAAGATCAAAAAAGACGGAGCGAAGCCCGAGAAAGCAAGTCGTTGGATGAGGAGATCGAGGATGACAGATCAGGAAGGAAGAAGGATCATCGACAACACAGCAAGTGGAAAAATACACCATTATATGCTTTGGAACACCACGTGAGAAGGAAGGAAAGACAGGCTGGAGAAGCCCTGAAAACACGGGTCAAGTTGACCTAGGGTTTAGACACCTAGGGTTTTGGTATCTAGGGTTTTGACACCTAAGCTTTGGCCTAAGGATGTTAGTGATATATTATAATGTATATATAAAGGTCAAGAGGACTTGGGTTGGGTTGTTGTTTTCATTATTACTAGTCTTGATCTAGTTGTTGTTGATATGATTGTTGTTGTTATTTGAGAGAAGAGCTAAGTGTGAGAGCCTTCTGGTATTGTAAGATATTCAACTGGGTGCGAAGATCAACCCTGCAGTTGGGTGCACAGGAAGGGGGAGATATAGAGAGAAGAGAGAGATCTGTTGGTTAAGAGCGCAAATCAGAACTGTATGCTTTCATATTAATATATTATAAAGCACAGTTCTATGGATGTAGCCCTAGAGAGAGGGTGAACCACGTATATCTGTCTTGTGTGTGTTATTTATGTTGTGTTATTTTTCCTTGATATATTGTTATTGCATTGTTCTGATAGATCTGATAGGTGTATGGAGTAGATCTAAGATGATAAGTGATATATGCATGTTGTATTATTCTGGTATTGGATCCACTTAATATTCCCCTTGGTTGTAGACACTTTTGTCCTGCAACCCCCCCATAGCTGCGTCGGGTGAGACTGCATATGCTTTGCAGGTGTAGCTGAAAGGGCCAGTAGTTAGGGCTTGTTGGTGCGCTCTTGGAGTTGAACCCTGGGTCTGTCCCTGTGCCAACATGGTGTCATTCCAAACATTTCACAATGTAATCAGTAATGTCTTTCTTCATCTCAGGCCAATAGTAAAAATTCCTAACTATTTTCAACATTTTATGGTAACCAGGGTGACCTACATATGGCCTCCTATGGAACTCATCCATAATCAATTGCCTCATATTTTTTGAATTGGGAACATATATCCTGTTATTGTATAGCAACATATTATCACCCCTTAGCTTATATCCTTCATACCTCTTTTCCTTAGGTTCTTGCTATTTCCTTTCCTTTACTTGTTTGAAGAACTCGTCTTCCAACAAGAGGGTCTTAATCCTCTATAGGATGTCAAACTCTCCTACACTTGTTGTTGCTAAGTGTATTGTTTGAATGCTTCAACTTCTTTGTTCTCTTTTCCATTTATATGTTTGATTTTGATGTCAAATTCATTGATCAATGCCATCCACCTATCCTGTATATAATTCAACCTTGGTTGGACAAATAAATACTTCATAACACAATGGTCATTCATGAAGATAAATATCCTTCCAAGTAGGTAATGTCTTCGCGTATTCAATGCATGTACATATGTTGCAAGTTCTAGGTCATGGGTAGCATACTTATGCTCATGTTCATTCAAATTTTGTGATTCATAACAAACCACTTGTCCTTATTGCACGATAACTCCATCGAGTCCCTCTTTGCAAGCATCTGTGCAAACCAGGAATTATTTTTTTGGGTCCACGATCTGTAAAACATGGGCATTGGTCAACAACTGCTTCAGTTGCTGGAAACTATCTTTGCACAATGGTGACCACACGAACCTCTTTCCCTTGTTTTGTAATGAGGTAATAGGATTTCCAATCTTGGATAATCCCTTGATGAACCTGTTGTAGTATCCATTCAATCCCATGAATGATCTCACTTATGCCAAATTTCTAGGGGAAATCCAATCCATAATTTCCTTGATATTTGCAGGGACTATTGCGACTCCTTTGACTGAGATTACATGGCCTAGATATTGGATTTTCTTTTTAAAGAAAACACACTTGTTGAATTTGGCATACAACGGATTCTCTCTTAACACCTATAACACCATTTGGAGGTGCTCTTCATGCTCCTCTCTATTCTTGGAATACACCAAAAAAAATTCCACAAATACTAAGACAAACTTTTCTAAATACTTTTTGATCACACTATCCATCAAGAACATAAATGTAGATGGTGCATTCGTAAGCTCAAATTGCATCACAACAAACTCATAGTTCCCATACGTTTTCCTAAAGGATGTCTTGTGGATGTCCTCGTGTTTAATTCTAACTTGATGATATCCCAAACTCAAATATGTTTTTGAGAAAATTGTGTCTCCTCTGAGATGATCAAAGAGATCATCTATTCTAGGCAAAAGGGTATTTGTTCTTAATTGTCATATTGTTCAACTTCCTATAGAAAGTGCATAATCTCAAGGTACCATCTTTCTTCTTTACAAATAGGGTGGGGGCTCCCCATGGGGACACGCTCGCTCTCTTGTAACCAGTGTCCATCATTTCTTTCAACTGCATATTTAGTTCCACAAACTCAGGTGTACTCATCCTATAAGGAAATATCAATGTTGGCCCTTATATATACACGAGATCGATTGAAAATTCAAGGTCTCTTTTTCAAAGGTAATCCATGAACCTCTTCAGTAAACACATCTCTAAATTCCCATATAACTGGGTGATCTTCAACCTTTAGCTCCATGCCTTCTACCTAGTTTAGTACTTGTATAGAATATAGGGGACACCCTTTTCTGCTAAAATTTTTGAGTTGAAATGTTGATATTTGTCTCATAGAGACTGACTTCTGAATACCTCACAAGATTCTAGTATTTCCTTTTTCATCTTCACATTCTAGAATTTTCTCATAACAATTTAATTTCGCCTTATGGGAAGATAACCAATCCATGCCCAACAATACACCGTACAAGACAAGTGGTAAGATATTCAAAACCACTTCAGTTTGAAATCCCTCCATCTTAATTGGACAAGCTTCAACTGCCTCCAACACTTTCCTCTTTGTTCCAGTGGCTAACTGAAATAACCACACTTTGGTGTTCTTCTTTCTTTGCAATGAACATGCCTCAACCACTCGAGGTGAAACATAACTATGTTTAGATCCTAGATCAATTAAAAAAGAAAATTTTTTTTCAATAATAATACCTTCCAATTCCACCATAGAGGCTTGGTGGCCCGCTTGTTGATTTTCTACCACTACATAGATTCTTGGTACACTCTTGGCTACATCATTGACTATAGATACCTCCTGCATGTTATACACTCTTTCATTGTCATGATTCCTTTGGGGACAATCCCTCAATATATGTGGATCTCCACATTCCCGACATTGTAAAGGTCCTTTCTTGGGCTCCTATGCTCTTTCCCTTGGTTTCTCTGCTGGTTTATTCTTTCTTTGAGATGGAGAATTTTTCCGATGCACACTCCTTCTTGTCTGACCCTTCTATGAATATTTCCCGATATTCTTACGAGGAAAATACTTGAATCCATTCTTCTAGAATCCACTCTTTTCCTTTCTTTTCCAATCCTTGGAAGACTCATGCTTATGCTTATACTCATCGTAAAAAAATTTGGCCTTCCAAATGGTATCTTTCAACGTATTGGGTTTTTCAAACTCAATTCGATCCTGGTATGAATGTGGCAACCCACTGAGAAAATGTTGTATTCTCGTCTTCTCATCCTTAAGGTAGGGAACATACCTCAACAACTACATAAATATTTTTGCATACGCATCCAAGGTAAGTTTCCACATCTTAAGCTCATAGAATTCCTTTATTTTGTCGTCATAATACTTTTCGGATAGGTAATATTTTGAAAAGTCTCTCTCAAACTTTTTCCAAGTCAATTTTCTTGTCTTTATCCTTATGATTTCCTTGAGGTATTCCCACCAAAAGGAAGCTCCTCCATTAAAGTTAAACACTACAATTCTTTCCTTGTTATTGTCTGAATAATTGTGTACTCAAAAGTAATTTTTTCAAGCTAAATAGCCATGCTTTGGCTTCCTCTTCTTTCTTTGTTTCTCCATAAAAGGTAGGTGGCTTACCATTCTTGAATTCTTCAGTCAAAAAACTATGAGAATTATTCCTCTTTCTCTTCTTAGAAATGCTATATTTTGTGCCACTAATGGACTATTCTACTAAACGAGTCTTTCGACTAGAGGACTTCGTGGAAATGCCTCCACTAGATTCACCTTTCTTGGTAATACGGTGCTTCCTTTTGGAAGAAATCCTTCCCGCATCGTTGTGAACCAATCCATGATTTTGAGCATCCGTAGGGGTTTTCAACCTCTCCAACTGTTGTAATTCTAAATTGTTAGGGCCTTGTTGCAAATGTTTTTGAATTTTAGACAGACTCTATAGTAGGACTGCATTCAACTTTGTTTATTCGACATGGGCTCTCATAAGCCTCTCATTATCTTCCTTTAGAATTCTCACAGTGGCCATGAAATCTGGAGGGGTTTCCCTATCTCTATGTTCATCAGACTCTTCATCTCTGAGGTGCGAGATGTCATCCATACTGCACTGCACCATTCACTTCTATGAAATTTTCAATTCATCCTACATGTTGAAACAAAAATTACCGTTATAATTTCATGTCAATATTTTGAATCATGGATTCCAAAAAACATAAATCATTTTTAAATAGTCTTAAGAAGTCTTGGTGACCCATTCAATCCTAGAGTTTGAGCTGTTCTCTGATAAAACTCTGTAGCACACCCAACCCCTAAGTGTCCTTTTAATGGATGGGGAATTAGAATTTTTTCCTTTCTTGACTATCTCAAATCCTTTCTTCAACATCTCCATCATCTTCTACTCGTCAAGAGCTTTCCAACAATAGAAATTTATCTCAAAACTGAGATCTAGAATGAAATTTATGAGTTTCTGAAGTTTTTGAATTTTTTACCTATATTAAACTGACACATAGCATCCACATGACACCTCATCACACTTTCCATCTCACATGGAAACAACATATCATCGACGTCGCACCTGTATAAACTGCCATAGGGAAATTTTGATCCACATAGGCCTATCGTTGTTATCACTTAGAATTTCTTCTAGCACACTCATCCCTCATGTCTAATGGATATGGTATCGAAGAATATTCCTTTTTGATACCATATGTTTGGCATTCAAAATTTTCAAGCAGTTTCATTGCTCTGAATGTAGGGTATCGATGAATATTCCCTTCTCCTCTATGGATGGCATACTAGATGTATGTCACAATATCTTGATCGATGGTTGAGATCCATATGATGCCTAAAGTTTTCCCATCCAGTTGGACCCTACTCAACTCGTCAACCATTCAAGAGACAACATTTGTTTCTCTAATTACACCTGGGATGCCTTACAGGCAATCCACGTCCTCCATGACTTTGAGGAGTTG
>JASDQU010372253.1:54419-64668 GCA_032191745.1 Picea mariana | reverse complement strand
TTATTGAAGAATGTCCAGCATTGCTAGCTAAATTTCAAGAGAAATGAGGACCTCAACAGAACCCTCAAATATAGTTGATCAAAGTTGAACCTCGCGGAGAAGACCCTAGAGTCGTTGTTATTACTAGAGGAAGCATTGTTATAGGAGATGACAGAATGACCCAAGGGAAGACTACAGAAGATTCAGGAATTAGGAAAGCTGCAGAGAAGACCTAAACCTTTGATGCAAAGAAAGAAAGACAAATATTTGAGGAAGCAAGAAAAGAGTTCAAAGGAGACCGAGGTTCTTCATAAAAAACAAGACCAGAAGTAAGAGAGTATGGAATGCCTCACGAATTTGATCAGCCTGCTTTGCCAAAAGAAGAAAAAGAGGTAAGAAAGCTCATGTAATTTCTATATAATCGTGTTAAGTTGATTCAGGATGAGAGCGTTGTCCAAGAACTACAAAATTTAATCAAACAATATGAGCTTGGAAAGATAGACCCCTTACTGAATAGGGCAGTACACCAAATCGGTAAGAAGAGAAGGACCAATAAGGAATTACATTTGAATGCTCAAATAGGCGAATATGATATAGATTATGTAGTCCTCGACTTTGGGTTAGAGGTCAATGTCATGACGAAGCAAACCTGGGCACTGATGGTAAAACCAAAGTTGATCTATTCCCCTATCAATATTAGGATGGCCAATCAACAAGCTGTAAGTCCATTTGGTAGACTAGAACATGTCCCTATGGACATTGATGGAGTAAGAACATTTGCAGATTTTGAGGTAATTGAGATAGTTGATGATAGCTACCCCTATCCTGCATTGTTGGGAATTGATTGGGCCTTCAATAATTCCATTGTGGTTGATTTAAAGAAGAGACGTATGAATTTTGAAAAAGATGGCCTTTGGGTCATTTCACCCTTAGATCCAGATGAAGGTCAACGGTACATAGAGCCCATTAGAGAAGAAGATTGCGCATATGAACTAGAAAATATATACAAATTAACATCCAAAAAATAGGATTACATTAATCCTACGACCGATGGAAACTTAAGCTAGCGAAGTGATAGCGTATGCTCATTATAATCAGAAGAAGCACTGGAGAATTGGCAGAATAAAATGTATGAAGTATCTACAAGAAGATGTGCTAGACTAACTAGAGAAGTTCACTAGATCGACACAACAGTAAGTAACTTACCCACCTTTGATGGCCTAAATCCTTTAGAAACCTTCTTGTCGTACTTTGAAGAGAGTGTACCAATGCAAAAAAGACTGTTGGTGATGGATGAGGCCCTGAGAGCAACCCCAGCAAGATGGTGAGGTGGCACACAAAAGTAACATTACAGATTGGGTACAGTGTCATACCTTGATGATAACGCGGTTCTCAACACAAGTAGAAGGTTGTGAAGTTCGATACACACGTCGAAGCTGCCCAAAGAACCATGTGTGAAGCTGTGAGGAAGCCTGGAGAAACATTCCTTGAGAACAATGGGTACAGAAATTCATCAACACACTGGACACGACACCTATCTACTGGTAACTTCAAGTAGAGTTATGCCTCATCACTACAGATTGGAAAGGTATGACTCGGAATTTTGTAACCACCTTCTTATTTGAAAGTCAATATCCTTCAGTAGATCAAGCACTATAGATTTTCAGACATAAAGTATTTGAGGAGGCCTCTAGACTCCCTTTAGAGCAAGACGAGGATGAATGGACTGCACCTCTACAAAAAATGCAAGGCTATTACAGCATCAATACTGATGAAGACGATGATTCGAGGAAGGTGAACATCATAGAAACAAAATGCTAGAGAGATGTGGAAGGACTGGGAGTTGAGTTACCATTCATTGGACAACCAATCAAGATTAAGAAGGTCAATATTGGAACAGAAAAGACCCTGAAGCTTGCTAATGTCGGAGATTATTGGGATGCTGCTACCATTGACAAGATTATAGAACTACTGCACGAATATCAGGACTTGTTTCCAACCAAGTTCACTCATATGAAGGGAATTAAAGGGCCTATGGAAGAGATGAGGATTCCTTTAAATCCATATGCAAGACCATTCAAGCAAAGACCTTACAGATTGAACCCTAAATGTAAGGAGAAAGTGAACATTGAGCTCGATAGAATGTTGGAAGAAGGGATTATAGAACCTGTCGAAGAATTAGAATGGATTAGCCCTATGGTGGTGCAAGACAAGAAGATGGGAGATATCAGGATATGTGTATATCTCAGGAAGTTGAATGATGCTTGTTTACATGACCCCTTCCCTACACCATTTACTGATGAAGTGTTAGATAATGTGGGAGGCCAGGAAGTATATTCTTTTACAGATGGATTTTCAGGATACCATCAGATCCGGATTTCCAAGGAAGATCACCACAAGACCACATTTGCAATAGAATGGGGGTCTTATCAATATACAGTGATGCCATTTGGATTAAAGAATTCCCTTGCCATATTTGCCAGGGTGGTGGTCAAAGAATTCAAGGAGTTTTTGCATAAATTTCTAGAAGCCTACATTGATGATTGGACTATTTTTAGTTTATTAAAGAATCATATTGAATGTCTAAGGCTAATGTTGGACAAATGCAGGCAGTTTAAAATTTATTTGAATATGAAGAAGTATCTTCTTCTCACCATTTGGAGTGTTTTTAGGTCATATTGTATGCAAGTAGGGATTGTTGGTTGATCCATCTAAAATTGCCATTATAGTTGATCTGTCACCTCTTACTTCAGTCAAACAGCTGCACATTGCGATGGGACAGACAACATATTATAGGAATTTCATCAAAGGATATGCTCAGATCACAGCACCTATGGAGAATTTGTTGAAGAAAGATTGTCAGTTTAGTTGGACAACAAAATGCCAGCAGAGCTTTGATACACTGAAACAGAAAATGGTTACTGTGCCTATTCTGGTGTTTCCAGATTGGAGTAAGGAGTTTCATGTGCATGTCGATGCATGTTCTATTTCCTTAGGAGCAGTGTTAGCACAACCTGGTGAAGGAGAGATTGATCATCCATTAGATTTTACTAGCAGGAAGCTATCAACTGCAGAGCTCAACTACACCACCATTGAGTGAGAAGCGTTAGCCATGGTATATGCATTGCAGAAGTTTCACCACTACTTGTTGGGAGGACACTTTAAAATGTTCATTGATCACTCTGCGCTGAAATACCTAGTCAACAAGCCAATGTTGGGGGGAAGAATATGAAAATGGCTTATGCTATTTCAAGAATATGACTTTGAGATCATAGTCAATCCAGGAAGAATTAACAAAGGTCCTGATCACTTGTCAAGGTTGGAACATGGAGAAGATCCTACTAGTTTGGAGGACACACTACCAGCTGCACAACTGCTAACCATTAGAAATCTTGATGACCACTTCGTAGAAATAGTCCAGTTCCTGTCAACAGGAATGGCACCTACTGAATATACAATTCCTCAGAAGAAACAACTAGTTGTGTGCGCTGCAGAATTATCACTTATAGCGGGACATCTATACAAGATGGAACCTGATGAGATATTGATAAGATGTTTTATGGAGGCAGAACGACCATTGATCCTCGCAGAAGCTCATGAAGGCATCACAGGAGAACATTACACAGGGAAAGCAACTACTTAGAAGGTTTTGAGAACTGGCCTTTGGTGGCCTACCTTACACAGAGATGCTAAAAACTATTCCAGAGCTTGCGATGTATGCCAAAGAGATGGAAAACCTTCCCGAAAGGATGAAATTCCATTAGCACCATAGTTGACCCTACAAGCATTTGAGAAATGGGCCATTGATTTTGTGGGACCTTTAAACCCACCAGGAAAGCGCATAGGAGCAAAGTACATCATCACTGCAACAAAATAATTGACCAGATGGGCTGAAGCAAGAGAAGTTGAGGACTATAGTGAAACCACAACTGCACACTTCATATTTGATGACATCATAACCAGGTTTGGATTCCCGAAGATTCTTATGAGTGATCAAGGCAAACATTTCCTAAATAAGACTATTGAAGCCTTGATTGAGGAATTTGTAGTCTGCCATCATAAGAGCACACCTTACCATCCACAAGCAAATGGGACAGTGTAAGCGTTCAACAAGATATTGGAGACAACACTAACCAAGATTTGCAGTATGAATAGGGATGACTGGGATTTAAGAGTATCAACAATACTTTGGGCCTATAGAACCACTTGCAAGAAGTTAACAATGCAGACCCCCTTCAAGTTGGTTTATGGTCTCAAAGTTGTTGTTCCAATGGAATACTTGGTGCCAAGCTTAAGAATTGTTGCCTTTACAGATATGGATGACACTGGCGTTGTTCAAGCGAGGCTTTCACAAGAATTGGAAGAAGAAAAATTTGTTGCAGGATTCCATCAACAAGTATAGAAGGAAAGAGAGAAGGTCTACCATGACATGCACATCAAGAAGAAGGCATTTAAACAAGGTGATTTGGTATTGGTATACGATAGTAAGTTCATGAAGCATCCTGGGAAGTTCATAACGCATTGGCTCGGACCATATGAGGTCACTCATGTTACAGAAGGAGGAGTTGCACAGTTGAAGACTTTAAAGGGAGAATGGAAGGAAGGATTAGTGAATGGGAGCCGACTGAAGTTGTACTATCATAACCAGTTGCCTCGCAGATCTCAGTAGAAGCATAAGGAAAAGGGTCTAGGTACCAGGTGCAGTTGAAATAGGGTACCAGACACAAAAAAGATAGTCTGCACAAGGAGGAAAAGGAGGCATAGAGTAGAAATCAAAGGCTACTCTGTGTGGTCCAAAGTCAAAGTAAAACAAGAAGCTCCAATGTGAAGTGCCTCGGGATGTGTCACAGGTGAGTGTTGGGGGCCCGTTGGCCCTTGGTTATGGAAGGGAGTGAATATCAAGGAATAAAAGGAAAAATGCGAACTGCGTGGAAGACATAGTGTTTGTTACTAGGTCGAAGTGAGCAAAAGATCAAAAAAGACGCAGGGAAGCTCGAGAAAGAAAGTCGTTGGATGAGGAGATCAAGGATGACAGATCAGGAAGGAAGAAGGATCATCAACAACTCAACAAGTGGAAAAAGACACCATTATATGCTTTGTAGCACTGCTTGAGAAGGAAGGAAAGACAGGCTGGAGAAGCCCTGAAAACACAGGTCAAATTGACCTAGGGTTTTGGTATCTAGGGTTTTGACACCTAAGCTTCAGCCTAAGGATGTTAGCGATATATTATAATGTATATATAAAGGTCAAGAGGACTTGGGTTGGGTTGTTGTTTTCATTATTACTAGTCTTGATCTAGTTGTTGTTGATATGATTGTTGTTGTTATTTGAGAGAAGAGCTAAGTGTGAGAGCCTTCTGGTATTGTAAGATATTCAACTGGGTGTGAAGATCAACCCTGCAGTTGGGTGCACAGGAAGGGGGAGATATAGAGAGAAGAGAGAGATCTGTTGGTTAAGAGCGCAAATCAAAACTGTATGCTTTCATATTAATATATTATAAAGCATAGTTCTGTGGATGTAGCCCTAGAGAGAGGGTGAACCACATATATCTGTCTTGTGTGTGTTATTTATGTTGTGTTATTTTTCCTTGATATATTGTTATTGCATTGTTGTGATAGATCTGATAGGTGTATGGGGTAGATCTAAGATGATAAGTGATATATGCATGTTGTATTATTCTGGTATTGGATCCACTTGATATTCCCCTTGGTTGTAGACACTTTTGTCCTGCAACCCCCCCATAGCTGCGTCGGGTGAGACTGCATATGCTTTGCAGGTGTAGCTGAAAGGGCCAGTAGTTAGGGCTTGTTGGTGCACTCTTAGAGTTGAACCCTGGGTCTGCCCCTGTGCCAACATGGTGTCATTCCAAACATTTCACAATGTAATCAGCAATGTCTTTCTTCATCCTAGGCCAATAGTAAAAAATCCTAACTATTTTCAACATTTTATGGTAACCAGGGTGACCTACATATGGCCTCCTATGGAACTCATCCATAATGAATTGCCTCATATTTTCTGAATTAGGAACATATATCCTGTTATTGTATAGCAACATATTATCACCCCTTAGCTTATATCCTTCATACCTCTTTTCCTTAGGTTCTTGCTATTTCCTTTCCTTTACTTGTTTGAAGAACTCGTCTTCCAGCAAGAGGGTCTTAATCCTCTATAGGATGTCAGAATCTCCTACACTTATTGTTGCTAAGTGTATTGTTTGAATGCTTCAACTTCTTTGTTCTCTTTTCCATTTGTATGTTTGATTTCAATGTCAAATTCATCAAGCAATTCCATCCACCTATCCTGTATATAATTCAACCTTGGTTGGTCAAATAAATACTTCATAACACAATGGTCATTCATGAGGATAAATATCCTTCTGAGTAGGTAATGTCTCCACGTCTTCAATGCATGTACATATGTTGCAAGTTCTAGGTCATGGGTAGCATACTTATGTTCATGTTCATTCAAATTTTGTGATTCATAACAAACCACTTGTCCTTATTGCATGATAACTCCACCGAGTCCCTCTTTGCAAGCATCCGTGCAAACCAGGAATTATTTTTTTGGGTCCACGATCTATAAAACATGGGCATTGGTCAACAACTACTTCAGTTGCTGGAAACTATCTTTGCACTATGGTAACCACACGAACCTCTTTCCCTTGTTTTGTAATGAGGTAATAGGATTTCCAATCTTGGATAATCCCTTGATGAACCTGCTGTAGTATCCATTCAATCCCATGAATGATCTCACTTATGTCACATTTCTAGGGGAAAGCCAATCCATAATTTCCTTGATATTTGCAGGGACTATTGCGACTCCTTTGACTGAGATTACATGGCCTAGATAATGGATTTCCTTTTTAAAGAAAACACACTTGTTGAATTTGGCATACAATGGATTCTCTCTTAACACCTATAACACCATTTGGAGGTGCTCTTCATGCTCCTCTCTATTCTTGGAATACACCAAAAAAAATTCCACAAATACTAAGACAAACTTTTCTAAATACTTTTTGATCACACTATTCATCAAGAACATGAATGTAGATGGTGCATTTGTAAGCCCAAATTGCATCACACCAAACTCATAGTTCCCATACGTTTTCCTAAAGGATGTCTTGTGGATGTCCTCGTGTTTAATTCTAACTTGATGATATCCCAAACTCAAATATGTTTTTGAGAAAATTGTGGCTCCTCTGAGATGATCAAAGAGATCATCTATTCTAGGCAAAAGGGTATTTGTTCTTAATCGTCATATTGTTCAAATTCCTATAGAAAGTGCATAATCTCAAGGTACCATCTTTCTTCTTTACAAATAGGGTGGGTGCTCCCCATGGGGACACGCTCGCTCTCTTGTAACCAGTGTCCATCATTTCTTTCAACTGCATATTTAGTTCCACAAACTCGGGTGTACTCATCCTGTAAGGAAATATCAATGTTGGCCCTTATATATACACAAGATCGATTGAAAATTCAAGGTCTCTTTTTCAAGGGTAATCCATGAACCTCTTCAGTAAACACATCTCTAAATTCCCATATAACTGGGTGATGTTCAACCTTTAGCTCCATGCCTTCTACCTAGTTTAGTACTTGTATAGAATATAGGAGACACCCTTTTCTGTTAAAATTTTTGAGTTGAAATGTTGATATTTGTCTCACAGAGACTGGCTTCTGAATACCTCACAAGATTCTAGTATTTCCTTTTTCATCTTCACATTCTAGAATTTTCTCATAACAATTTAATTTCGCCTTATGGGAAGATAACCAATCCATGCCCAACAATACACCGTACAAGACAAGTGGTAGGATATTCAAAACCAATTCAGTCTGAAATCTCTCCATCTTAATTGGACAAGCTTCAACTACCTCCAACACTTTCCTCTTTGTTCCAGTGGCTAACTGAAATAACCACACTTTGGTGTTCTTCTTTCTTTGCAATGAACATGCCTCAACCACTCGAGGTGAAACATAACCATGTTTAGATCCTAGATCAATTAAAAAAGAAAATGTTTTTTCAATAATAATACCTTCCAATTCCACCATAGAGGCTTGGTTTCCCACTTGTTGATTTTCTACCACTACATAGATTCTTGGTACACTCTTGGCTACATCATTGACTATAGATACCTCCTGCATGTTATACACTCTTTCATTGTCATGATTCCTTTGGGGACAATCCCTCAATATATGTGGATCTCCACATTCCCGACATTGTAAAGGTCCTTTCTTGGGCTCCTCTGCTCTTTCCCTTGGTTTCTCTGCTGGTTTATTCTTTCTTTGAGATGGAGAATTTTTCTGATGCACACTCCTTCTTGTCTGACCCTTCTATGCATATTTCCCGATATTCTTACGGGGAAAATACTTGAATCCCTTCTTCTAGAATCCACTCTTTTCCTTTCTTTTCCAATCCTTGGAAGACTCATGCTTATGCTTATACTCATCGTAAAAAAATTTGGCCTTCCAAATGGTATCTTTCAACGTATTGGGTTTTTCAAACTCAATTCGATCCTGGTATGAATGTGGCAACCCACTGAGAAAATGTTGGATTCTCGTCTTCTCATCCTTAAGGTAGGGAACATACCTCAACAACTACATAAATATTTTTGCATACGCATCCAAGGTAAGTTTCCACATCTTAAGCTCATAGAATTCCTTTATTTTGTCATCATAATACTTTTCGGATAGCTAATATTTTGAAAAGTCTCTCTCAAACTTTTTCCAAGTCAATTTTCTTGTCTTTATCCTTATGATTTCCTTGAGGTATTCCCACCAAAAGGAAGCTCCTCCATTAAAGTTAAACACTACAATTCTTTCCTTGTTATTGTCTGAATAATTGTGTACTCGAAAGTAATTTTTTCAAGCTAAATAGCCATGCTTTGGCTTCCTCTTCTTTCTTTGTTTCTCCATAAAAGGTAGGTGGCTTACCATTCTTGAATTCTTCAGTCAGAAAAATTTGAGAATTATTCCTCTTTCTCTTCTTAGAAATGTTATATTTTGTGCCACTAGTGGACTATTCTACTGAAAGAGTCTTTCGACTAAAGGACTCTGTGGAAATGTCTCCACTAGATTCACCTTTCTTGGTAACACGGTGATTCCTTTTGGAAGAAATCCTTCCCGCATCGTTGTGAACCAATCCATGATTTTGAGCATCCGTAGGGGTTTTCAACCTCTCCAACTGTTGTAATTCTAAATTGTTAGGGCCTTGTTGCAGATGTTTTTGAATTTTAGACAGACTCTATAGTAGGAATGCATTCAACTTTGTTTATTCGACATGGGCTCTCATAAGCCTCTCATTATCTTCCTTTAGAATTCTCACAGTGGCCATGAAATCTGGAGGGGTTTCCCTATCTCTATGTTCATCAGACTCTTCATCTCTGAGGTGCAATATGTCATCCATACTGCACTGCACCATTCACTTCTATGAAATTTTCAATTCATCCTACATGTTGAAACAAAAATTACCGTTATAATTTCATGTCAATATTTTGAATCATGGATTCCAAAAAACATAAATCATTTTTAAATAGTCTTAAGAAGTCTTGGTGACCCATTCAATCCTAGAGTTTGAGCTGTTCTCTGATAAAACTCTGTAGCACACCCAACCCCTAAGTGTCCTTTTAATGGATGGGGAATTAGAATTTTTTCCTTTCTTGACTATCTCAAATCCTTTCTTCAACATCTCCATCATCTTCTACTCGTCAAGAGCTTTCCAACAATAGAAATTTATCTCAAAACTGAGATCTAGAATGAAATTTATGAGTTTCTGAAGTTTTTGAATTTTTTACCTATATTAAACTGACACATAGCATCCACATGACACCTCATCACACTTTCCATCTCACATGGAAACAACATATCATCGACGTCGCACCTGTATAAACTGCCATAGGGAAATTTTGATCCACATAGGCCTATCGTTGTTATCACTTAGAATTTCTTCTAGCACACTCATCCCTCATGTCTAATGGATATGGTATCGAAGAATATTCCTTTTTGATACCATATGTTTGGCATTCAAAATTTTCAAGCAGTTTCATTGCTCTGAATGTAGGGTATCGATGAATATTCCCTTCTCCTCTATGGATGGCATACTAGATGTATGTCACAATATCTTGATCGATGGTTGAGATCCATATGATGCCTAAAGTTTTCCCATCCAGTTGGACCCTACTCAACTCGTCAACCATTCAAGAGACAACATTTGTTTCTCTAATTACACCTGGGATGCCTTACAGGCAATCCACGTCCTCCATGACTTTGAGGAGTTG
>JASDQU010372253.1:35199-48145 GCA_032191745.1 Picea mariana | reverse complement strand
AGTGAAGCGTCGATGAAGTTGTGGGTGGCCCCACCATCTATCAGGGTGATTGCTCGTTGCCCCTGGATAATCCCTCTGATACGGAGGGTATCATACCTAGGAACACCAGAAAGGGTCACTATGACACCTCCCTTTTCTGGTTTCCTCCTGTTAGCCTATTCTGGCGGTTGTGGGACTACTGGAGGATGGGCTCATGCCGGTGTCGGTGGTCTACGGGGAGGTTTCTCCTCTGCTGGTGCTAACTCCTCCTCTGAACTAGTGGATCCATTGTCATGCTCCTCCTCACTGTCCACGCTATCTGTTGCTACCTCAATATAATGAATCTCTCCCTTGCCCATGCACTTGTGGCCTGGGACCCAAGGATCTTTGCAATTGAAGCAAATCTTTTTCCTCATAAGCTCTCGCCTAGCCTCATCATCCAACTTCTCCTTGCCCTTCCATTCTCTTTGGAATGGCTTCCTGTCTCGATCCCTCTGGGGCACAAATGGTTTGGAGAAAGTTTTAGTCTTTGGCACTGAGTCTGCCATATCTCGAGTGCGAAGGATGGCGTCCTACAAAGTGGGAGGCCTGTATGCCTTCACCCATCCTTTCAAAGGCTCTGTGAGTGCTTCTGTGAATAGCATGATCATCCTGGGCTCTGATATATATGTCACTGCCACGTCTACCCACTAAAACTCTGTGATGAACAACTCTGTTGTGCCAGTTTGTCTAACCTGGGCTAGATCACTGAAGTGTATCTCGGGATCCTTCCTGTCAAATCTATCCATGAGCCTATATGTAAACTCTCTATAGGAGATGATGCGATTGTGACCCAATGTCACCAGTCCATGGTACCACCAATTGTGTGCCTCACCCTCCAAGTGTAAGGTCGCAAAACTGATGGCCTCTGTCTCAGTTATCTGGTTGAGCTTGTAATACGTGTCTAGCTTCTGTACCCAAGCTATGGCGCTGTATTTGGACGATTCGTTGAAAGAAGGGATGGTGAGTTTCCCAACTTTTTGGATGAAATCGAGATTATGCTCCTGCTGCTGTTGTGGTCCTTCCCTCTGCGGCTCTCTGGGGCAGTTCCTGAGTCTGAGTCCACAGTACTCGACTAAGGTCATGTCCTGATGGAAGTCATGACCCAATGCTGCGTACTCCCTCCTATACTCTGCAATGTCATCAGCATGAGTGGGTGGCCTCTATGGTATCGGTGGTGGTGTTGCTACCGGGGGTGCCCTCTGGAAACTGGGAAACAAGGGTCTGGGAATCCTACTCGCAGAGGTGTATGTGCGAGAGGGTGACTGGGGTCTACTGCTTGCTCCTAAGTTCCCCTGTGCTACATGCGGGACTTGTGTATCTGGGGTGCCCACTCTAGCCAATCTATCAACCACCTGTGCCAAGGATTGAGACATGGTCCATTGACTAGCTAACATATCGTTGATAACCTGCATGAAAGCTACCTCTAGATATACGGGGGCCTTGCCACTGCCCTCTGGTCACTCATATCTGTCTCCTAGCATCCTCTCTACCTCGTGCTCAGCCTCATGCTCTGCCCTTCTCTCTGCTTCTCTGTGTGCCTCTTCCTCTTCCTCTAAGCTAGGAGGAAAAGGGGGAAAATCAAGCCTATGACTTCTTTCCTGATGCCTATTGTAAGTGACATATTCGTCACCTACGTGTTCACGACCCTCTGGGTCTTCTGCGACACTCATTGTCTTTAGTCACAGGCTGACAAGACTAAAGCTCTGATACCACTGTAATGTTCCTGACTTGGCTAGTCTAGGAAACGTTGCTAATGTGTGTATAGGATCAAAGGTTTACAGCATATAAATGATCATACAAATAAGAAACATGACAAAGGACTACAAAGTTTGTATTATGATATCTCTGTGGATTACAAAATGGCCGAATGCGGCTGAATAAATGACAATGCTCGACTAGATCAACATACAAAGGATCTTAGCTGAAATATAAATAAGCAATTGCGGCTGAATAAAATAACAACACTCGTCTAGATCAAAAGACAAAAGGATCTTAGCCAGAATACAAATAAGCAACTAAAAGATAATACCCGTAATATGGGAGCACTGTGGAATCAATGAAGAATGATGGAAGACCTGGATGATCTTCCCAGTGACTAGGGTGTGTCTTTCAACACCAAAATCAACCAACTGGTGTCTTCCTCCTGGAATACACTAAACTATCTCAGGAGAGATAGTTTAGTGTANCCAGAATACAAATAAGCAACTAAAAGATAATACCCGTAATATGGGAGCACTGTGGAATCAATGAAGAATGATGGAAGACCTGGATGATCTTCCCAGTGACTAGGGTGTGTCTTTCAACACCAAAATCAACCAACTGGTGTCTTCCTCCTGGAATACACTGAACTATCTCTCCTGAGATGCGCCTCTTCTTCTCAATGACAAGTCATAATCTGCATAATGATGAATTAGGTCACTAACCCTTCCTTTATAGCTTTCCAAAACCTAAATCATGCTGAAACCCTAATTCGCTATTGATTTCCAAAACCCTAAATCATGCTGAAACCCTAATTCCTTGTTGACTTCCAAAACCCTAAATCACTGCAGAAACCCTAATTCATTGTTGACTTCTATTTTTAGCTCATAATGACTTAAAAGCGCTTTTAACCCTTTTTAGCTCAATGTCACTTTTTGAATATAACACCTGTGACTGGAGTGACCTCTAGTAACCCTGTTTACCCCTCTTTGGCCCTGGCTATAGTCTAACGGGGCAGTTTAGACCATTAAGCCTCCTCTTCTGGAGCTCCTATTTGGAAAGGGACATTACACCTTCAATCCTATCCCAAGTTGTTCTTAAGGGGGGATGTTAGGATATTTAGACACTTAGGAGTTAGTTGAGATCTAATTGGTCTAATGTGTCATTAGGTAAAAGTGTGTTTCTTTAGTATTCATTAGTATGCATTTGTAGTTAGGAAAGATGACGGTCACGATATGTTTCCGACATAGAGTGATCTGACGATTCATATTCTCCTCGATCTTAATGACCATTGATATGTGACTTAATACCCGATTGGTCCATGATCTCTATTTAAAGAGAGTGGAGGGTCATTTGTCAATGATCGATTGTGAAAAACTCTCTTGTAAAATATCTCTATAATATTTTTCTTTTGCATTAATAAACTACTCCAAGTGGTCGCATTGGATGAGGTCATGGAAGTTTCCCTGTAGGGGTTTTACCACATCAAAACATCAGTGTGTTGATCTTTGATCTGGTTGTGTGAGTGGTTACTGAAGGTATTCGTCCTCTGTTGGAATACTTGTGTTTTCAAACATCTAAAACCAATCCATCAACCGCTCATAAAGGTAAGCACTTAACCTCCTCTTCTCTAGATATCAAGAATGCAATTTCAAGAAAAACAACAAAACGGTTGAAGGAAGAGCAAAACTGGGTCCATATAAGCAATAAGAAAATTCTTCAAGACCTGGGAGAATTCTTGGTCAATTCAAGAAAAAACACGTTAATGACAGAAACCTTCCATGCAACATCCCATAATTCCCAATGAAGTACATCTATTGGAATATAAGAGGACTTAACAGTCCCAACAAACAAAGGATTTTGAGGAACATGATTCTCAGAGACCAACCAACTATTCTAATGATTCAGGAAACCAAAAGCACTTCAGTATCCCTCCATAGATTGGCCTCAAGATGTTGGAAATGTTGTGAAGCAATGGCCATTGACTCTAAATGTGCCTATGGAGGCATGACACTTTTATGGAACCCAATGGAAGTATGTCTCTCCAACTTCTTTTCACCAAAAACAAATCTCTTTTCCAAATTCCAACCTATTGGCTCTGCAGAATTAGGATTCATAACCTGTGTGTATGGACCCCACATCATGGGGGGGGAACAGATTTTCTCTAATAGTTGCATGGAATCAAAGATCTAATAAGCACTCACCATTGGATAATTGGAGGTGATTCCAATATGATAACCTCATTAGCTGAGAAAATAGGCAGGATCAAGAGTCTAGAGTGAGATTCAAATCACTTTATGGAAACAATTCAAGCTTTGAACCTTGTAAACTAGGAAATGACTAATGGGATCCATACATGGAACTATCACTCTGACATATCTCATCAAAAATACCTCTTGGATTGATCACTTCCTACTATCGGAACTTTTTCTATTAATAGGATTGGAAATAGAAGCTAATGTCATTGCATGTAGTAGATATGACCACTGGTCAATAATCCTAGAGCTTGATATCAAGGCCAACCCAAAAAATCGACCACTCATATTTGAATATTTTTTGTTAGAGCATCCTTCCTTCTAGAAAAACACTGGCACATGGTGGAAGGAAGCAGAAATTGCACATGGAATACCCATTTATAGATTTCAATGGTGACTTAAAAACCTCAAACTTTGCCTCAAGTAATGGAACAGAGAGGAGTTTGGGGATATTTTTAAATCTAAGAAAGAGCTAGAAAATAAAATGGCCACCATTCAGTAGAGCATCATTGTTGTGCTGCTTATATGTTTAGTATAATGCACTCATTAATTATCAATCCGGGATTCGTAATCAACAAAGTTACAAGACACCAGTAAGAAAGGTAATTTCTAATGTCATGAGTATAGAACTAAGCTAGATTATGCATGCTAGAAACAAATCAAAATAGTGAATTGAAATGCACGTTGGTTGTATTTCACAGAGAGGATATCTACTCCATTATGGCACATGCAAGTATGAGATGGGCTTGGTTTGATAGATCAACTCTGCTATCTGACCCAGAAAACTAACTATGCAATCCACACTTCTGAAAGGAAATCACGCATCAATCATCAAAGCATAGCATGGGTAGTTCAATAGTCAATATGTTGGTTCTGTTGTGGTTCACAATGAACTTCACTAGTTCTTATCCAAATAGTTTTGACTATTGCTGCCAACATCTATGATCACTCAAGGAAATCAAATTCATGAGAATAGAAACAGGGCATATGCAAAAATAGAGCAAGTAAATATATCTAAGCAATTACATAATGGAAATCCTAGTCTAAGTTGTAATGCTATCATCTAACAGAGTTAAAGCTTCAACTGATTTAACGTTTACACTACTAAAAACAAATACTAATGATAATCTACGAAGAGGCTGACCTTTGTTGGGCGGTGGGCCCTTGCCACTTCAACAGGTCAGCTACTGAAGTCTACAGGAGGCTTGCCTTCAACACACACATTACTCTCACTCACATTTCAAAACATGAAATCAAACTTTCGTTAACAACTCAACTCATACTTAATCATAGACAATCAGAATATGGAGATAAAAGACATTCTATTAATCTTCACTCGGAATATGTTCTGTACTATCACACGCTGCTTCACATATTGGTAATATGCTAACTCTCCTACTACTTCCACCATCCTTGCCACGACTATTTAATAGTCTTAATCGTGAAACACAAGGAGGTGCAGTGATTTGCAAATCAATTCGTTGTTAAATTCAATCATTCAGTTACATCTTTAGCTTCATCCTCATGACACGAAGTGCATGAGGATGAGGCAATCAACAAACTATTCTTATCATATCCTTGCTAAAGCAAATAGACATCCACCAATTGGCTTAGGCGAGATCTGGATCTTAACTTAGTGCATTAGGCTCTTCCATATTAGTACCGGATCGTAACAGGTAGATGGTACCGGATCATGACAGTGCGCAAAAGGTGGTACCAGATCATGACAGTGTGTGGCCGTTGGTACCGGATCATGACAGTGCATGGTCGCTAATCGCAACAGATGAGATTTTAGTACCGGATGCGTTTGGTACCGGATTCAGATAGTGGCAGTCTTGGTGCGTAGGTACCGGATAGCTGAGCTGGTACAGGAACGATGGATATCTAGAGGTCAAAGATTTATATATGACAAATTGAAGCATTAGTACATGAAATATTTAATTCCCTAACTCAATAAACCACAAAATGCATGAATTAACCATACTTTACCTTATGACCTTATCACTGGCTAATGGTAGCGTTCTTGTCATTCACCCAAGCTTAGGTAGGCCAAAAAGGTATAGATAAGGAGTATAATAGGGTACTGGGGATGTCAATTTCTGGTCTCAATAATCATCCTCATCGAAAGAACAGAGGAATTAGTGATAGTAGAAGAGCTCTTAAACATTCAACATGCCCAACACCTCAAACAAGAAGAGAAACTTTGACATAAAAAATTGCGCGTTCGTTGGCTCAATGCAGGGGAGAGGAATTCAAAATTCTTCCATTGTTCCATGATTCAACATTAGCATCATAAAAGGATAAAAATTATCAAGGACATCCAAGGTATCAAACACTCCAACCATGAAGAAATTGAAATTGAGCTCATCAACTTCTTTCACAATCTCTTTATAGAACATCGTCCTAATCTCTAGGAGGCAATTTCCAAAATCACCCAGCATATCCCCAAGCTTGTCTTCCCCGAGAAAAATGAAGCCCTACTTTGTTCCATATCCACGGATGAAGTAGAAAGAGTTGTCCTTGATATGCCGAAAACCAAATCTCCCAGACCAGATGGCTTTACCAAATATTTCTTCCATTCTTGATGGTTGATAGTTAAGAATGATGTCCTAGAAATCATTGAGAATTCCATGAACCACCTCAATGTCCTCCCTACTCTCAATACCACCTTTCTTACCATTATTCCAAAGGAATACAAGGTTGAGGACCCCAACAAATTCTGCCCGATCTCCATTTTCAATGTTATTTACAGAATCATAACCAATTTCATTTCCAATCACCTCAAACCTCTTCTTCCTAGCCTCATCTCTCAGGAACAATCTGGATATGTAGAGGGATGAAAAATCCCAGATAACATCATCCAAGCCCATGAAATGGTCCATTCCCTGAAAACTACTAAGAAACCCAACATGATGATAAAATTGGATATGTCAAATTCTTTTGACAAACTTAGCTAGTAATACATTCATCAAATCCTCCTTGTGTTTCTATTCTCTGTCAATTGGATCCACTGGGTCACGAATTTAAATTGCATTCCTTTCTTCTCCATCCTCATCAATGAATCACCCTCTAAAATTTTCTCCCCTACCTGAGGCATAAGACAAGGGGCTCCCCTTTCTCCTTTTATTTTTATTTTAATGGAAGAAGGTCTTGGCAGGCACATCAAAATAGAAATTGGGGAAGGAAGGATTAAAAGGTTTGCAGTTGAATGGAGAAAGTGAACCAACCACTCATAAAAAAATTGAAGATGACACCATGCTAATGGGAATTCTGACAGTCTGGGAATCCCTTTCCTTCAAACAATTCTTATAGGACTTCATGGATGCCTCAAGGACCTCTATCAATCATTGGCAGTCTCAAATTTTCTTTTTCAATACTCCTCAAGCAATTCAAGCTAACATCTCTCATCTCATGGGTTTCCAAAGAAGCTCCCTCCCCTCCAAATACCCGGGGGAAACCTTTGTTGAAAACTATCTAAGACAAATATTGTGGGAAGACTTGCCATCGGGGATGAAGAAAAAACTAGACAGTTGGGCATTCTGATCCCTCAATTTGGCAGGAAGACTAGTTCTGGTCAAGTCATTCCTTCAAGCCATGCCTATATATCTCTGCTCGGCTTTGGCAACCCCAAAATATTTTCTTAAATTCATTAGAAACATTCAAATAAATTTATTATGGGGTGGAAATCAAAGGTCAAAGAAATGGGCTCTAGTTTCTTGGGCAATGATTTGCCTCCCAAAACCTATAGGAGGGTTGGGTATGAGGGATTCGAAAAATTTAAACTCGGTCATGGGAGCAAGAACTTGGTGGTGTTGTATAAATAATCAACACCAAGCTGGAGAAAACTATGGAAACATAAATATACTCCCAATTGGTTAGGTTAGGACTTAATTTGCATGAAATCCTCCTCTGGGGGGATCTTCCATCTGGAATGTAACTTAGAAAAATTGCACCCTGGTCCAACACCACTAGTTTTTGGAGGTTAGGAATGGCCATTCTACCTTTTTTGGGGAAGATGCATGGTAGAAACTCCCTATGTGGAATGAAAGAGTTGAATTCACTCCCTTAAATTAAGCAATAGATAACCACAACATAACTCATCCCCATCACTACTAGAACCCTTCTAACCCCAACCACTCATGGAGGACATGGCTTCAGAAAGAGCAATGGGATACACCCCTAGATCCCTTTTATTGGGTTTCCTTCTGGAATGATCTAACCTCCTGCAAATTCCTATTTCAGATCATCCTGATAAGCTTCATTAGGGAAAGCAAACAAGCGATAATTTCTCCATCAAGGAAGCCTACCACATTGCAGTTAATTCCCATAATGTCCCCAACTAGGAAAACTGGCATCACATCTAGAAGTAGAAGCTTTGGTAAAAAAATATCCACTCTCTTATAGCTCTTATTCCATGGGAAAACTCTTACCTAGGATAAATTGTTCAAAAGAGGCTTCTATAGTCCCTCTTTATGTTTTCTCTATCACTTCCAAGATGAAACAATGGAACATCTGTTCAACAATTGCACCTATGTCTATGCTCTCTGAGATCAAGCAACCATGTTGTTCTGTCAAACATATCAAGATAGATCCAACATCAATGTGACTTTAATATATTGGCATCAACAAAGAAGTCAAAACCTTATTGTAAATAGAGCCTGGCAGCTACTTCCAGGATTCCTACTTTTGGGAACCTAGAAAGAGAGGAACCCTTGCATCTTCAAGTTGGTGCAAATGGAAACTCATGAGGTTTGGCATAGAACCAAGAAAGACATTAAAGAGACTGTTTTCCTTCAACATTGGGATGAAAAATACTGGAACATAGATCATCGAGACAAAAACATCCTCACTGCTCTCAATCTATATCCCAATCCATCTACTACAATGCTCAACAAAGCTTAGACACCTCATTCTATCCCCTCGTCGCTTTGGTCTCCCCCCCCAATTAGGATTCTTAAAACTGAATTTTGATGGAGCATCGAAAGAGAACCCTAGCCATGCAGGGTTTGGTGGGGCTTCAAAGATGCCAATGGAAGGATATTTTGGATCTATGCAAGATACATGGCCTAAGGCACAAACAATGCCATGGATCTATTTTCTTTGGAGCAAGGTCTTTGAGTAGCTCAATGTGAACAATTTCATAGACTGGTGGTTGAAGAAGACTCACTTATCGTCATTAATATGCTCAGAAAAATCCAGCAGGGTACCCCAATTATCAAGGTTGCAAATTGTTGGTGACTGGAAGGTACATTGGAAAACATAAGTGCTTTCCTTCCATCTATCCCTACCATCATTCCTCAGAATGTATGTGGGTCATCCAGTAAATTAACAGATAAAATGGTAAATGTAGGAATCACATGCCACAAAGAACCTTTAGATAATAAATGGGACTATGCTCAATCATATGAGCTATCCAGGTAATGTCTCAAAATAATTGTAGTAGATGGGTACTCCTCGGATGGGGTGTTAATGATGAGACAATGGGAGGTTCAAGCCCTCCCTGAAATCTACATCGGTGGAAACATGGTCGACAACGTGGTAACCCACCCAGTGTGTCAGTATGGTTCTTAAATCGAATATGAAGGTAGGCTCGTGTGATAGCTCGCGATGGATTTGGGATAATATCTAGGCCTTGAATCCTCTGTAATTCACAGCAATGGTGGATACAACTAGTGTTAATGGCAATCAATATGGTGTGAGGGTGGATAGTTTCATTATGCAACATCCTGGGGTAGAACAACATTCACGTCCAAAGAGAATTATGAATCCGAGTGGAGGGGTCTTCACATCGATGTATTTCAAGGAAAGAGATAAGTTTATCAACGTTGTTCTCTGCAGTGGTATGGTTCTCATTCATAGTGCGTCTACTCCTGGACTAGTGTTTTAGTTTCAATTTGTAGTCGTGCCTCCAACCTGTGGTTATGCACATGGGTATAGGTGGGGTCATTGTAATATTCCTTACCCATCCTCCTCTAGTAACATAGGTTTGGAGCCTTCCATCCCGAGAGTTGTGCTCTTGGCATAGGAGGTTGCTAGAGAGATTCATCAAGGAACCCCCTAGATTCAAAAAAATATGGAGTTTTGTAGAGGCAGAAATCAGACATGAGAGAGATTCCCTCCATGACTGAGAGGTGGATGCGGAGATAGGAAACTAGGTTCCAGATACAAAGGCATCAAGAGCTATAGACACAAAGTATCTCAAAACCATTGATCTCTATTGGCATATTAAAACGTTCTTGGGAAGAATTCTTCTTGACAATGACAATGAGCAAGAAGCTATGGAGGAGAAAATGAACGAGATGTAACTCCAAATCTAGGACCTCGGAACTCGCATGGATGCCTATGCACACCCAGTGGTCAACCAAAAAGGCGATGTGTCTCAGCAACAGGTTCCAAATCATCAAGAGGGGGAAAGTGGCCTCCCTCCCACCTAATCTGTCTTGAATGATTTTTATTTTGGGTTTTCTGGAAAGATGGTTTTTCAGTCTAGGAAAATACAATGTTAGGATAGATAGAACTTGGGTTTCTGTTAATAGTTTTGCAAGTCTGTTAGTGTTAAAGAACTTAGAACAAACAATATGGATTAATAGTCTTTTACATTGTTGTTGGTCTGGTTTCTCGAGTGGCAAGCCAACAACAATGTGGTTTTTGTGTACATCTTCTTACTCAGATATATAATATAGTTTACTTTGTTTGTCGATAAAAAACATCATCATCATCATAGTTAATGCATATTGCTGCATCTCGATATGATTTATAATACATATGCATACCAATTATAAACACATATGCACATTAAATAATGTCCACATGTGAAGCATCTCAATGCATCACTTATTGCACTAAACAAATATCATATGCATGAATAATATACTTACGCTATCCTATTAATGTCTATTAATTAATATCATTACTGCCACTCTTAGGAACTAATCAATTCTTAACAAAAACAAATTGAATAGGAGTTTAAGTGTCATTGTTTTTATTTTTATTTTTTCATTTTAAAAAATGATAAAAAATAATCATGTCGTAATCTTATCACATTTAACTAATACTATTACATTCTTCTTGGCTAAGAGCTTAAACTGTAACTAGGGATAGTATATGGTCTCGTATATGGGACTACGGCTAGATGTTACCAAAAGCACATGACCCCACTGGAGGTAGCCTCAACAATGATCACAAGGGACACTCACTTTCTTGCAGATACTATCTAGGCCAAAATTGTCTTTTGGTCTTGGAGTAAGACCTAAAATTGCTTTTGATTGGCTAAGAGCTTGTCTTCCTTAAATGTAAGGAAATAGGGTAACAACCCAAGACCTAGAGGCACTTGACATGAGTGAACGTGTAATTTCAAATGACACGGTTTTCCTTAAATAATGATGATGAGTCAACACACATTCATAAATAATAGCCAATAATAACTATCCTAGTTAACAACCAAATTATAATAAGTTTTACCACTTTAAAAAACTATTAATATTATATATAATTACATTTTATACCATTTAAAAATAAATAAAAGTTAAAAAACATGTTGAAAATCAAAATAGCTGTACTCCAATCGATTCATACACCACCTTGACATAAAGTACTAATAACACACCAATAACATACTGATACATGTATTTATAAAGTTCCTTAACGCCACACGTACTTCTTTATTATCTACTTCCCTCATATTTTACACACCTAATTTTTAATTTTATATTTTATATTAATTACAGTTACACCTTTAGCTTTTAAGTTATTTAATATTTTATTTCCCTATTTTTATTTTGTAATGTCTATTGCATATGACTCTTAAACCAAAACCCCACTAAGTGACACATCTAACTCTCATTTAAATARTTATTTCTCAACCATCTACCCACCATACACAYAGTTGCAATATCTTCATCCTTTCAAACTCGAAGGGATTATTTTTTTAAAGTCTATATTTATGTACACACAATCATTTAATAACTAGAGGCACCATCGATCAAGATTTTGACCATTTTGAGAATAATAAATTTAARAGGTTAGCTTTCATCTAACTATAGCTAGTATCCTCTTTTGTTGGAAAGGTTATGTTTGTGTGTGAAACTAAGTGGATAGCAAGACCAACAAAAAAGCACAAGGGAATGAGAAAGCATTCTCTAATACTCACTCAAAGCTAAAAAAAGATCATCAAGTTCATGGTTGGGATCTTAGTTTTGGTCAAGAAACTTGTGTAAATTTGCAAATTTAAGTGATCAAAAGTATTAATAAGTCTTTCTCAATCATTGTTAAGGAAATTGATTCTATTCTCTTTGAATGCCAAGTGGAGGTCATTGATTTCTCCGAGCACTTGTGCAATTCACATGAGGTTGATTTGATGTTTGTGAAGTTATTGAACACAATGAAGGAGTGCCTTAATAAAATTTTGATAGGGGATTTCAAGTAATACTAGGATGACCAATGGATGCAATGCACATGTTGGTTAATTGTGAGGGATGTTTGAGGGATACTACAATAATCTTTGTAAGGTTAGATCCACTAGTAATCAATGGTTAAATTTCTCAATAAATGAGCACTTTTCATCTTTTCCTTGAAAGTTTAATTTTTTAATAGATTTTTTTCACAATAATGAATATCATTATATTAGAAAAAAATGTAGATTAATTGGTTGACATTGTAATACAAGCAAATATAGACATGGATAACCTAATACAAACAAATATGAAGTATTTGTTCTAAAAACCCTTAGAGCTATCTAACCAATAGTGGAATTAACTTAGATGACATGTATACTGCCTGATAAAGAAACCCAAAATTCACAAAACTAGAACATTGGTCCATGAAGGGAATTATTTGTCACCTAGAATTTCTTCATATACCCTTGATTCTTTTTCATGCTTGGGAGATCCTTAGAGCAAGCTCCATCGTCAAATGCTTCTAGCTTCATAAAAGAGGAGCATTATGTTGCCATTTCCCCAACCTTGATTCCCAAA
>JASDQU010372252.1:61177-75442 GCA_032191745.1 Picea mariana | reverse complement strand
TCTTAGACTGAATGATATGGGCTGTAATGTGCATATCAAATCCTTCAGACAGAATATAAGCTTTCAGGAGTTCATAAACATATGGATCTTCCAGGGGCATTGCATATTTTGGATAGATGGTTTCAAAAGTGGGGCTTGGAAGCCACCGACTTAGGCATCTACAAACCTTTTATGCCTTATATGCAAAACACAACATAAAGAGGATACATTCATTTATGGTCTGATCAAAACATGATTTTTTTAATATGGGCATAGGTGAAGTTTTGTTTTTTTTCTCAGTTTATTACTTTGATAGGCGCCCCTCTTATTGGAATTGATAGTTTAATCATTTTTTTAATTACAAATTTCAATCTGATGACCAATAATTAAAGATGCTAACATATTCTTCGTCTTACATTCAAATGGATGAATGAGATTTAATGTTCATAAATTCCTTGCATTTATGAATGCATCGTTTAACATGTTTACTTTTTCACATTTACATAATCATATTAAAAATTTACTAGATCACTATTTAATTGCCAAGTTTGAGTAATTAGCCAACACTATTACACCTCACTACGTCACACTCCTCATTGCCATCGATAAAAGATCTCAAATGTTGCCACGTTTTCTATGTTCGGGTCGGTTGCTGGCATTTCAATTCACTGGAGAAAACGTTGCCACGTTTTCCATGGTCGGGTCGGCTGCTAGCGTTTCAATTCACTCGAGCCATGCCAAGTTTTCCACTGGGAGCTTGGATTTTCAATTCACTGGAGCCATGCCAAATTTTCCACCCGGAGCCTGGCTTTTCAATTCACTAGACCAATTTGCAACCAGCTCAGGAATCGGAGCCATGCCAAGTTTTCCACCTGGGGCCTGGCTTTTCAATTCACTGGAACCATTTGCAACCAGCTCAGGAATCCCATCTAGACAACCGGATCCCTTTTGATCAGGAGTTCTTGGAGGGCATTATATAAGATCTGCTCACAAAAATAGCCACAGGCGCCATAACACAAGGTTATATAATCTGTGGATAGAATTAGAATACTAAGATGCATGTCATTAGTCTTGGGTATTATCATATCGCAATCTTCTGTGTCAATTTATATTTCCGATGCATTCAATTTATCCTTCGCATGGATTAAACTTTTCAATCTAAAACATAATTTCATCCTGCAGGACACGCAGTTTTTAAATTCCAATCCTTCGCATGGATTAAACTTTTCAATCTAAAACCGAATTTCATCCTGCAGGACACACAGTTTTTAAATTCCAACGTGATGGTGTAGGCGGTAGAGCTTGAGTTTGATGTACAATTTCAAACAAAGGACTAAGTTAAAGTCCAACCAATCTCTGCCAAAGCCGTCCTTCACAATCTTAATTATCATATTACATGTTTTATGAGAAACGTGAGGACTGCCATTGGATGTCAGGATTGTAGCTGAAAATTGTTTAACTCAGTGCAGGATTTATGGTGATGTCTATTTGTAAGAGGTTAAGTTTTATATAATTAATCCTTTATGTTTGAACCGATTTATGTACTCTGAAAATTTCAAATAATCAAGAATCTTTTCCATGGGCATGTAAAAGAAAATTTCAAATATTCAAGAATCTTTCTCTGTGTCTGCATGTATGAGATTATTGGTGTGCTCTTTCTTAAAATTAAAATGTAAATCATTCGGTTGAACAACAAAATAATAGCTATCCAACTATCCGTAACAAAATTTGGACGAGGAATTATTTTAATATTTTAGGGTTTAAGTTATTTTAATATTTTAAGGTTCTTGAATGAAGCATTCTTAAACCATCTCTAGCCCTCGAGAGATAACCCTGTAGCCTCTGCTATGAAGGTTTCATTCACCAATAGCTCTACATCTCCTACCTTGGCCCTTTTGCCATTAAACGATTGGGCAAAAGCTTGAACAACTGTAATGTTATGGCCTTTAAAGGCCTGAATACAATTTGCCCAGCCAACTCTCTGAAATAATTTGGAAATGTCATAGTATGCTTCAATGATTTCAGGGCCATTTGGCTCGGCCCTAAACACTAGTGCCATATAGTCAATGTTATCTGTAGCAAAGGGTAAGTATGAGGATTTAACACAAATAGAGCCATTATATTGTGGATAGGTCATAACTACTTGTAATGGGATGAAACTGACACACAGTAACATGATGACCAAGGTTCTTCGTTCAGGGGGCAGATGTGAGGGTAAACCTGTCATCCACTTAAAGAAATGATAACCAACGAGACCTTTTGCATGTTTCATGGATTCACATGTGTCAAAGGCTGACCCATGTTCATTCACATACCCGTCATGAACTAACAAAACCCTAAACCACAACAGAAGCAGGATTTAGGGGACTATGATTATGTGATCACATCGAAAAAGGTTTATGTCATTCATAAGTTTAAGTCTGAGTAGGATCATCATATCTAATGTATAGGCCCGAAACGATTCAAAAAGTTTATCGAGGTAATAAGTGTAATGAGTCCAAAGGTTTTCAGTATCCTTATAAGAATTTTCTTAAATATGATCAAAGTTCGAAGAAGGTGTGGATATAGTCGTATAAGTTGCGCGTGTAAGGATAATAACATAGTGGTGAAGATCAACTTATAGCCGCAAACATTGGTTTTTTATATCTTCGATCAATTTCAAGATTTAATAACATATTTGATCTTCATTACCATATCAATCTCTGGAATGATCAACCAATTGTGGCCAAACGTTTTTACCATATCAATGTCCACAATGATCAACCAATTGTGGCCAAACTTTTCTAAAAAGAGAACAAAATGATGTGAATGAAAACTAAATAAATAACAACCAGTATTATCATTTTGTTTTCTATAAATAGAACAAAATGATGTGAAAAAATGAACTCTACACTGAGTAAGAAAACATTTTTTTAAAATAATAAACTTAAAATGCACGCGGAGTAAGGAGGCCATTCATTATTTTCCTGTAAAAACAATAAAACTTAAAATCAAAAGTACTTAAGCTTTTCGACTTCAATTTTCCATTTCCCTTTCCAACGCTTCTCAGGTAATAAATGTTGTAGGATATTTCAATAATATTCTCTACCACGCTGTAGATTGACAGTGAAAATAACACTGTAATTTTCCTCTCCATTGAAAATTCTCTAGAAGTTTTCTTCGTTGATTTGATGAGTTGTTTATATTGTTTTGACATTAAATGTCAAAGCAATAATATGACCACTTTGGTATTAGGTATTCGATAAGCCAATCAACATTCTAATAAATATGAATTTTATAATTTGAGAAAGTTTATTAGGATTAGGGTTATATTAATTATTTGATTATATATATTATATTTACTTAAAAACAATATAAAGATTGATTATTAATATATTATTAATGTATATTAAGAAAGACAATATAATATTAATTATTAATATTAGATTGAAACATTTTTATATAAAATAATTTTTAATACATTAATTATATTAAAAAAAATACAATATTAATATTAATTATTTTATTATTAATATTAAGAAAAAATACAATATCAAGAAACAATTTTTATATAATTATTTGGTATAAAATAATATTACATTATACTATAATCATTAATATATAATTATATTATAAAAAATTAATATCAATATTAATTATTAATATTTTATTACATTTATTATATAAACAAAAAAATATCATATTTATTATTTGATTAAAATATTAATCTTAATTACTTGATTACATTATTTTATATTTTAAACTAAATACTAATAACATTATATTAAAAAAAACCAAGATTTTTTATAAAACTATTTGATATATAAAACATTATATTATATTAAATTATACTATAATTATTATTATATTATATAAAAAGCAATATCAATATTAATTATAATTATTGATGGTTGATTATTATTATATGGAGAAAATCACTTACTTATATAAAGAAAAATACATTATATTTATTATTTGATTAAAAAAGACATTAATATTTGATTACATTTATTATATATAAAAAAGCATTATTATATCAAGAAAAAAACATTATATTTATCATTTGATTACAAAAAATGTTAATACATAACATCAAGAAATAGATAATATCATATATTATATTAAAAAAAAATCATAGAATTATTTGATTGCATTTATTGTATTAATAAAAAAACATATTATATAAACAAAAAAATATATATAAGAAGCTTTAAATAAATTTATTATATTAAGAAAAATACAATATCAATATTATTGATTTCATTTCATCTATTATATCAAGAAAGACATAACATTTTACATTTTAAACCAAATGTCTAATAAAAATATATTAAGCAATATATTAAAAAATACCACATTTTGTATTTTTGTTGAGTTTGAGATAGTTTATAAGTGTGGAAAGATATAAATATCTTTTTGAAAGATTCCATTATAAAAAAAATTATTTTAGATGAAAATTTTATTTCATTATAAAATATAAAAAGAAAATAATATATACAAAGAAAATACAATGACATGAAATAATTTATCATCTTTGTGACACTAAAATGGTTGAAGAGGAAAAACACTTTAGTTGTATGAATCTAATGCAAGAAAAAAAATACCACGACATTGATCACGGTGACTCATAAAATGATTCAAGTTAAATATTTTACTACTAGATAAATCATATTTTCTTTTAACTCATTCTTTTGTGCTTTCTTAACAATTGCAAATTGCAACACCAAAAAGCGAAATGCATAAATGCATACTCTAATTTTATATATGTTTATGTGCAAGGGATATATTTTATAGTTCAAGATCATATGTTATCAATACCCTTAAAAAAAGTATGATTCCAAGTTTCATTCTATGTAATATATCACATCAGTTCAAGGTTCCTATATTTTTCACAAAGCATCAGTTCAAAGTTCCTATATTTTTCACAAAGGAAACATTATTAGATTTTTTTTAAAAGATTCACCAAAGCTTACTTTTCATAATGTGTGGGAAACAAACCAACATTTTCATGTGATGAACATGCCACCGACGTTGCAATATGAAGAAAAAAAGAAGACGTTACAATGTGACGAACATAGTAATGTTGCATTGTGTTGGACAATGAAGAACATAGTAATGTTGCGTTGTGTCAAACATACTAACATTGGACAATGATGAACATAGTAACATTGCAATCTAACAAACATAATAACGTTGCAATGTGATGAACATAGGCATGCCATCATAACATAAACAAACATTACACTCTAGTGCATGTCATCCTGTCATTGCAATGTGATGAACATTTCTTAATGTTTCAATGTGACACACTTAATCTAACATCTCAATGTGACAAACAATTCCAAACATCACAATGTGTTGAACAAATTAACTTTTCAATCTACGAAACATATTAACATCATAATGTCATGAACATATAACGTTTCAATGTGATGAATATATTAAAGTTGGAATGGGTCAAACATAGTTACATTGCAATATACCAAAAATAGTAATGTCGTAATGTGAGGAATATATGCATGTTGTCGCAATGTGGATAGTAACACACTATGCAACGAACAAAAACATAGGTTGAAATGTGTCCCACATTTCCCTATCATTTCAATATGATGAACATTTCCTCACATTGCAATGTGATGTACATATCCTAATGTCACAATGTGACAAACACTTCCAAATGTCGCAATGTGATGAATATATACAAATATCATAATGTGACAAACATTTCCAAATGTTGCAATGTGTAGAACATATATAGATGTGGATAGTCACGTCATCACATTATGTCGAACATCATCTTAACGTCACAATGTCATGAACATTTTTTGATGTTACATTGTGACACACTTATTGCAAAGTCGTAATGTGACAAAAAAATCGAAATTTCGCAATGTGTTGAACACAGCGACGTTGAAATCTACCAAAAATAATAAAGTCACACTGTGATGAACACATAGCATTGCAATGTGGTGAGAATATACTGGTTCAATATGACGAATATAGTAAGGTCACAATGTTATGAACATAGTAACATTGCAATCTACAAAACATAGTGACATCGCAATCTGACGAAAAAAAGCATGTCATTGCATTGTGGATAGTAGCATCAAAATGTGACAAACATAAATACATGTCGCAATGTAATGAATATAAATACATGTCACAATGTGTCGAACATATATGGAAGTCACAATATGGACGTCACAATATGGAAAACATTTCCTCACGTTGTAATGTGACACACATATCCTGATGTCGCAATGTGACAAACACTTCCAAACATCATAATATGTGGAACCTATTTTAGTAAACTTGCAATCTACCAAACATCATAATAATGTCGCATTGTGATGAACATATATGGACGTCGCATTGTCACAAACATTTCCAAACATCGTAATGTCTTGAACAAATTAACTTTTCAATCTACCAAACATATTAACGTCACAATGTGATGAACATATAACATTGCAATGTGATGAATATATTAAATTTACAATTTGTGTCGAACATAGTAACATTGAAATCTACCAAACATAGTGATGTTACAATGTGATGAACATATAATGTTGCAATGTCATGAATATATTAAATTTTCAATGTGTCAAACATAGTAACATTTCAATCTACCAAACATAGTAATGTCGCAGTGTGACGAATATAGGCATGTCGTTGCAATGTGGATAGTAACGTCACAATGTAACGGACATAAACATAGGTTGGAATGTGTCCCACATCGCCCTGCCATTGCGATATCATGAACATTTCCTTGCATTGCAATGTGATGTACATATCCTAATGTCACAATGTGACAAACACTTCCAAATGTCACAATGTGATGAAGAAATACATATATCATAATGTGACGAACATTTCCAAACGTTGCAATCTGTCCAACATATATGGATGTTGATAGGCATGTCGTCGCATTGTGTCTCACATCATCTTATCGTCGTAATGTGATTAACCTTTTTTGATGTTGCATTGTGATTCACTTATTGCAAAGTTGCAATGTGACAAAAAAATCCAAATTTTGCACTGTGTTGAACATAGTAACGTTGAAATCTACTAAACATAGTAAATTCACATTGTGACAAACACATAACATTGCAATGTGATGAAAATATAGTGTTTCAATATGACAAAAATAGTAACATCACAATGTTATGAACACAGTGACATGGCAATCTACGAAACATAGTGATGTCGCAATCTGATGAAAATAGGCATGTCGTCCCAATGTGACAAACATCGTAATGTCATATTTTGACCATCATATATGGACGTCGCAATGTGACAAACTTTTCCAAACATCGTAATGTGTCAAACATAGTAAAGTTGTCATCTACCATGCATAGTAACATCACAATGTGACAAACATATACAAACGCCCCAATGTGACAAACATTTCCAAACATCATAATGTGTCGAACATAGTAACAATGAAATCTACCAAACATAGTAACATCACAATGAAACGAACATATATCCATGTCACATTGTGATGAACATATACACACATCACAATGTGATGGACAATTACAAATAACGCAATTGAACGAACATAAATTGGCATCCCAATGTGACAAACATTGTAATATCGTATTTTGACCATCGTATATGGATGTCGCAGTGTGCAAACATTTCCAAACATCGTAATGTGTCGAACATAGTAAAGTTGTCATCTATTATGCATAGTAACATCACAATGTGACAAACATATACAAACGCCCCAATGTGATAAACATTTCCAAACATCGTAATGTGTCGAACATAGTAACAATGCAATCTACCAAACATAGTAGCATCACAATGCAACGAACATATATCCACGTCACATTGTGACGAACATATACGCACATCACAATGTGATGGGCAATTATGAACATCGCAATTGAACAAACATAAATTGGCATTGTAATGGGACAAATGCAATGTGATAGACATTTCCAAACGTTACAATCGAACAAAGACAACCTATTGTCGCAATTTGATATACGTCGATGTAAATTAATACTTTAATTTATACATTGTATTAATATAATACCTTGTTACTACTTTAGTAATGTATTTATTAAAAAGGTATTAATTTATTAATTAATAAAATTAATACATTACAATATACATGAATGTCATTCATAGTCATGACCATAAGAAACCATCATGATGGTCCACCATAATCAACCACAATCATCTTCAATAAATGTATTAATGTATTAATACTTTAATAATATTTTTATAAATGTTTTATTACTTTAATAATGTATTATTAATGTGATAATTTATTTTTTTATCAATACTTTAACAATGTATTAGTTAAAATTGCATTAATGTATTAATTAATTCATACATTACATTATTAATGTATTAATATTTAATATGTTACATTATGCATAATGCACTAATACTTTAATTTATATATTACAACAATGTAATAATGTATTGTTAATCTATTAATAGTTTATCATGTTACGTTAATTAATGTAATAATGTATTACTTTATTAGTGTATTAATACTTTAGTAATCTAATTTTTTTATGCATTTAATGTATTTATTGATGTATTTAATGTATTAATTTATTAGCGTATTATTACCTTATCAATATATTAATTAATTAATAAATGCATTACATTATTAATATATCAATCGTTTAATATGTTACATTACACTAATATAAATTAATACTTTAATTTATAAATGTTTATTATATATTAAATTAATGTTACATCACACACATCAATATATCAATGTATGGGCACTTTCATATATTAATATATTACACAATAATATGTTATAAATTAATTTATAATAAGTTAATTTATAAAACATTAATATATTATACATTAATACTTTAATACTTTAATGTATTATATTTACATTATTGTAATAATTAATACATTATACATTAATGTAATGTATTACTAAATACATTAATACATTACATTATCAATCTATCATTTAATTAATATGTTACATTTATATATTAATACTTTAATACATTTATCAATCATTAATAATTTAATTTATATATTAAATTGATATTTATATATTATATTATTATATTAATTAAATGTATTAATATATCAATGGTCATTCCCAAGGCATGTTGGTCATCAACTAGCAACAACCACTTTATAAAAGTGGTTGATTGATATATGTCGATCGACGTCATTTTTCACTTTTCCAAACTAATGATGTCGATCGATGTATATCAACCACTTTTATAAAGTGTTTGTTGCTATGAACCAGTTGCAATTTGGAATAGGTGGGTGGCCACCAATATCCACCTAGATCAATCCTCCGCCCTTAGGAAGCAATAGTATCCATTGCGTTGAGTACTCGAGGAAGAGGGGAAATCGTTTTTTGAATTTGAATGTTGGTGAGTTGCATTCCTTGTTGGAGAATTTGTGTTGCTTGGTCTATGGAAGACTATCACGAACCTGTTGCTGGCGGGGTTGAATCTGTTCCACCAACCTGTTTTCTTCGGGCTTGATGGGGCATTGTGTAGGCACCATTGTAGGTGAAGAAACAACATCTTCTTTCTCTTCTACAATATGAGTCTGCTCGATAGAAGGTGTTGAGGCTGCAGTGCTTGTAGTGGCCTTCTGTGCATCCTTTGAAGAGACCGTGAAGAGGATGAATTTTGCAGTATGAGAGAATACCCTGCGGAACTATTTTGGTGGAAGAGTAGTTGGAACTACCTATGGTATCCTTTAGAGCTGACCCCCCAAAGTAATAATGAAACTATGGGGTCGAGACTCATAAACAACATGACGTTTCCACATATATGTTTGTCCCAAAAAAACATCACAGACATCAAGACGGGAAACATCTCACACTACCTCATCCTTGAAGGGATGGATGCCATATGATAAACAAAATTGTTGGCTGACACGAAGCTCTCATCCCTGGTGAAGCCACCCAATGTTGTATGGATGTGGGTGTGGTGTTATCGGCAACCCCAATTGTTTGATGACCTCAATTGAGATGAGATTCTTCTAGCTTCCGCTATCAACAATGAAATGCAATGGGGTCCCCTTAACCCACATATGTGAATGGAAGAGGCACTCCCCCTCTTCAGGATCTACTAGTTCTTCTGGTTGAATTGTTATGGTTGTGACAGTAGAAGTGGGGTCAACGTTGATGATCTATCTGTTTTCAATATTTTCTTGATCAGATTCTGAATCGGGGTTCGACTCCTTGTCTTTGACCTCGACCACCAACGATTGTTTCGAGTGACATTCATTGGTGGTGTGCCAGGGGATTTTGTGGAAGTCACACCACTTCCCAGTTTCATTCTTCATCTTTCCTTTACCCTTATTTTCCTATTTCTTGGACTGATTGTCAAGAGGCTGATGGTTAGGGCCATCTTTACCATTCTTTGGTTGTAGATTTGCAAACCTGAACTCCCATTTGTTCTGGTGCCTAAATTTCTGCTCAATTTTGACAACATATTGATAGGATGCTCCCAATGATGAGATGTTTAGGAAATATTTTTTGGTTTGGATGTACCTATGCTGAGCCCCACGGTATTTCAGAACCAGATGTTGCTCAGAGTCTTTGATACCCATCTTCGTGTGTGATGTATGGAAAGTATTTCTAAACTCTGGTGATGTTTGTCTCTTCTCTTCTCGTAGTGTGGTCCATCTCATGTACTAGTCTTCAAAGTTATCAATAGGGTAGTATTGTTCCTTTACCGCATCCACAAAAAAATCCCAAGTGGGCTTGACCCCATATATTCCAGATTCCTCTGTGGAACTTTGCTCCCATTAAGTTTCCCACCAATGTTTGGCATGGGAGGTATCCTTGAGAAGTGTGAAGGTGATCTTTTCCCTGTCAGAAAAATTGTGAACCGAGAAATAACCTTCTAGCAGATTCAACCATTTTTCTAAGGCATCCACATCTATGTGACCTTGAAATATGAGAATATCAAAATTAACTTGTACCTTGAAGGGAGAGGTTCCTCCAAAGTGGTGCCTATTTATATCAACATGCGTTGAAGGATGTGGGAAAAATTCTCTATCATTTGGTCCCTCTGTCGTGCGAGAAATTGGTAAAAAAACACATTAGTGGAATCTTTTGTTCCACCATTTTTCTTTTCTATTTCCATTGAGGGTTTCTTGGGTGTGTGAGTGATTTTCCTCAAGAGAGACAAGCTCGATACCCAACTTGCTATACTTTGACCTCGTCGGGGACATGCACTAAAAAATGATCAAGAGCATCTTGCTCTGATACCAATGATCTGTATTATTTTAAAAACAGAATGAAAGAAAATATATTACAATGAAATACACATAAAAATTGTCAGAAACAAAGAAATACAACAATACATGATTTCTATTAATGAAAGAAATGTACAGAGACTGTAAAAATACAGAGTCCAAGACTCACTAGAATGATGATAGCTTTATCTCTGAGAAGAGATGTGACGGCTATGCTCATTCACAAGAATATGATTACAATGAGGCTCTGAAGGCCTTTTTATGATAAACATGAATGCCAAAACCCTAGACATCCAAAAACCTAACCTTAGGAGATGAAGCACCAAAATTCATATGGGCCCTATTGGGGTATGTTAGTAAATTAACTTCCCGGGGTCATAACTTTTGCATACGATATCCATTTTGGGTTTAAGATAGCTCGTTGAAAATATTTTTTCGATAACCACGCATTATTCCATAGTAATATGATTTCGTCTACAATTTGGTTGTGGTAAGACAAGAAAACACTGTTTAGAGCCCCAAAATGGCCCTAGAAGTATAGAAAGATGTACAGACATGAAAAATTCCAAAATAAGCTAGTTGGAATAGATGGGCGGACACCAATATCCACCTGGATGTTGAGTAAAGATTCAAGATAGGCTCGTAAGTGCATAACTCACAGTTACAAATAAATGTCCCCATTAAAGAGAAACATGTTGAACTAAAAATTGTCCAGATGAGCCAATTAGAATTTGGAACATGTGGGTAGCAACCAATATCCACGTGGATCAGTATTCTTCCTCAATACACTCCACTAAAAATAAGTGTCAATCATACAATCAATCTCATTGGGAGAAACTTTTGTAGGGAAGAACCATACCTTAATGTAGAACTTGGTCTTGATAAATGCTAGCAGCCCAAGACTACTACCTTCTAGTTTTGATTTTGTAGACCACTCTTCTTTTACCAGCTACTTGTACCTTTCTTTTCTCTCTGCAAGTGGCATGTTGTTTCCTTCCTCATATATATTAGACATCTAATCATCTGATGAGTTATATTTCTCAACAATGATTGTTTCTAAGATCCCCTTAAGCTCCTTGATCTTAGTCATGAAAGATTCCATGATTTTTTGTTGTTCTATTATCTGTATCGCTGACAGTGCTTCATTTCCTTTTCTGAATTGCTTCCTTCCATTCCTTTATGACTATCAGGGTAAGTCATGTAAATTTATGCAAGTGCATAGTAGCTTGAGTTGGTTTTGTATGGAGATGAAACAATCTTATTTGGTTCATTGTGTACCTATGGTCTTGCTAACTGCTTTAGTAAGTATTCATTTTGTTGCCTTAGATTATTGCGTATGACATATTTCCACATAGGTGTAGACTCAAGAAGTTCTTTTTTTTATACAATCCTTCTTTCAATTTTATTTCATCTTGGTGATTGCAGCATGTAGAAGTCAAAACAACGCCGATTTTCACCCCCCAATTTAGTGGATTTTGTAGAGTATTGAAACCAAAATCACTAAATTTTGAAGAACTGTCATAAACTGATTCTTCATCATCAAAATAAAAAAAATCAAAAGGATCTAAATGGATTAATTCACCTTCTGGTCATTGAGAGGATGAACAAAACCAAACATCCCACCACTTGAGTTCTAGTTCATCGATGAACAATGCAAACAGTTGAGTCTTTGTTTTCTTTTGTGTGAAAGTATTAGCTCAATGTCCCTTCTGGCTGCAATTGAAACACCTTCCATTCTGAGAAGGTGAATTCCTCCTTTTCATATAAGAAAATTTATTATGTTCCTTATTCTTTAAAGAGTACTTACCAGAATATTTGGATGGCAACAAATCTAGTTCCCATCTAGACTTAAAGGTATAAAATTTATTTTTCTTGGAGTGAAATTTAGTAGATCTAATAGATTGTTTCCCTCTATTGTGCACATGATATCCCCATTCAAGAATTTCACCCACATCTCTATAGAGTGCAGGGGTGAACATCTGCTCGAACCTCTTGAAGTCCTTTGACACTCTTTTCTCTAGGAAATCTTTCTATATTACCTGCTTGATGTGTCTATCTTCCATGGCAAGGGAAATTCTATAAAGATTGATTTCTTTTTTCTTGAATTACTATTCCATGGCATCAAAAAGTGCTCCTGGAAAAATGCAGATGTAGTATTTGATATACGAGGCATCATTGTGTTTTCTACATTGAATTATAAATTTCTGCATATATCAGAAATATTCTTTATGCAAAGCCAAATTTCCAAGTCTCTTCCTCATATACAGTGAATCTAAGTGGTATCCATCAACTCCTATCAATGAACCATAAAATTGTTCTGATAATTCTTTTAAAACATCATGATCTACATTTACAAAATTTAGGAGTTCTTCTTTGGTATTATGTGGAAGCCATTTCCACCAGTCGCATGCTAGTCCAGTGAATCCATTCAATGTCTAACCAACAATATATTTGGGATTCATAGTGTCATTTGACCACTTTTTGTTAGCTACCCAATTTTCTAGAAACTACAATGCATCTCTGACCTCTTTACATGACTGAAAAGTGATGTTTACTACGGGATGCTCATGCATTGCACTAATGACTTTATTCAATGCATTTATGCCCATTCAGGACATTCCCTCATTCTTGTTAGTAGAAGGATACATCATGGGTGTATCAGAAATCCCGAGGATAGTAGAAGATTTTCTATTGTTTCATACATCAATTTCCAAATGTTGCAAATAAATGCTTTTATCTTCCTCTTTCAATTGTGGGGGGCATTTCTTTATTTTTGCAAGTTCCTTTTGGACATGTTCCAAAATGGCATCTATGTATCCAAAATTCTAGATGGGTCTTAGATCTTCAACAACAATTATTCCTAGAGAATGATTCCTTCCAAGTCCTCTATTGGACTCTTGGATCTCTACAATTCCTGGCTTGAGACTATCCAGAGCTATCAAATTTATGGATTACCGTTTCATAGCCATTTGAATATCATGATTTTTTGCAAACATAGTGTCCATGAAACTTAGTCTATCTTCAACTTTATCTAAAGCAACCTTTAAGCTAGTAGTATCAATAAGGACATGAGAAACTACTTCT
>JASDQU010372252.1:50780-61163 GCA_032191745.1 Picea mariana | reverse complement strand
TTTTGTTTCTCTACTACTTCTACCATCTTTAACATATCTCTATGCAAACTTATAAATTGGTCAAACATGCAAGCAATAGAAACAAGAGAGCCGACATAATATTGCGCTACACAAGAGAGAACCAATGTAATGTTGTGCCAAGCGCCATAGAATCCAGCTTTTACATACAACTGATAGAACTTATAGATGATATGAACTACAGACACACAAAGACAAAGGTTTTGGTCCTCTTAAGGTCACCAACATGTGCATGAGGAGAGAATACTTCTTGTCTTATGATCTCACAATCTTAGTTCTAATCTTTTTTTCTAATATGGAATTTTAGTGCAACATTACGTTGGTTCTCTCTTATGAGTTGTATGTATAAGCCAGAGTCTATGGCGCTTGGTGCAACATTACGTTGATTCTCTCTCCCACCTATCTCTCCCAAAGATGTGTATAAACTCTATTGGTGAAACTACAAGTCACACACCCTCCTTAAGAAACATCCAATTGATATCTCTTTCAATGGCCAAGAAAATACGATAAATATATAACTAGCAACAACCACTTTATAAAAGTGGTTGATATACGTCGATCGATGTCATTAGTTTGGAAAGGTGAAAAATGACGTCGATCAGCATATATCAACCACTATTATAAAGTGGTTGTTGCTAGTTGACGATCGACATGCCTTGGGAATGACCATTAATATATTAGTACATTTAATTAACATAATAATATAATATATAAATATCAATTTAATATATAATTTAAAATGTATAAATTAAAGTATTAATGTAATGTATTAATGTATTTAGTAATACATTACATTAATGTATAATGTATTAATTATTACAATAATGTAAATATAATACATTAAAGTATTAATGTATAATATATTAAAGTATAATATATTAATGTTTTATAAATTAACTTATTATAAATTAATTTATAATATATTAATGTGTAATATATTATTATATGAAAGTGCTCATACATTGATATATTGATGTTTGTGATGTAACAATAATTTAATATATAATAAACATTTATAAATTAAAGTATTAATCTATATTAGTGTAATGTAACATATTAAATAATTGATATATTAATAATGTAATGTATTAATTAATTAATTAATATATTAATAAGATAATAATACATTAATAAATTAATACATTAAATACATCAATAAATACATTAAATACATTAAAAAAAATAGATTATTAAAATATTAATACACTAATAAAATAATACATTATTACATTAATTAATGTAACATGATAAACTATGAATACATTAACAATACATTATTGTTAATATATTATTACATTGTTGTAATATATAAATTAAAGTATTAATGCATTATGCATAATGTAATATATTAAATATTAATACATTAATAATGTAATGTATGAATTAATTAATACATTAATGCATTTTTAACTAATACATTGTTAAAGTATTAAGAAAAAAATAAATTATTACATTAATAATACATTATTAAAGTAATAAAACATTAATAAAAATAGTATTAAAGTATTAATACATTAATATATTTATTGAAAATGATTGTGGTTGATTATGGTGGACCATCATCATGGTTTCTTATGATCATGATTATGAATGACATTCATGTATATTGTATTGTATTAATTTGATTAATTAATAAATTAATACATTTTAAATAAATACATTACTAAAGTAGTAACACGGTATTATATTAATATAATGTATAAATTAAAGTATTAATTTACATCGACGTATATCAACCTTTACATTGGGTTGTGTACATCAAATTGCGACAATAGGTTGTCTTTGTTCGATTGTAACGTTTGGAAATGTCTATCACATTGCATTTGTCCCATTACAACGCCAATTTATGTTCATTCAAATGTGATGTTTGTAATTGTCCATCACATTGTGATGTGCGTATATGTTCGTCACAATGTGACATGCATATATGTTCGTTGCATTGTGATGTTACTATGTTTGGTAGATTGCATTGTTACTACATTCAACACATTACGATGTTTGGAAAAGTTTGTCACATTGGGGCATTTGTATATGTTTGTCACATTGTGATGTTACTATGCATGGTAGATGACAACTTTACTATGTTCAACACATTATGATGTTTGGAAATGTTTGTCACATTGCGACATCCATATATGATGGTCAAAATACAACATTACAATGTTTGTCACATTGGGACGCCAATTTATGTTTGTTCAATTGCGTTGTTCATAATTGTCCATCACATTGTGATGTGCATATATGTTCGTCAACATGTGACATGCATATATGTTCATTGCATTGCGATGTTACTATGTTTGGTAGATTGCATTGTTACTACGTTTGACACATTACGATGTTTGGAAATGTTTGTCACATTGGGGCATTTGTATATGTTTGTCACATTGTGATGTTACTATGCATGGTAGATGACAACTATACTATGTTCGACACATTACGGTGTTTGGAAATGTTTGTCACATTGCGATGTCCATATATGATGGTCAAAATACGACATTATGATGTTTGTCACATTGGGACAACATGCCTATTTTTGTCAGATTGCGACGTCACTATGTTTCGTAGATTGCAATGTTACTGTGTTCATAACATTGTGATGCTAGTATGTTCATCATATTGAAACACTATATTTTCATCACATTACAATGTTATGTGTTTGTCATAATGCGAATTTACTATGTTTGGTAGATTTCAACATTACTATGTTCAACACATTGGAAAATTTGGAATTTTTTGCCACATTGCGACTTTGCAATAAGTGCATCACAATGCAACATCAAAAAACATTAATCACATTGCGATGATAAGATTATGTGAGACACAATGCGACAACATGCCTATCGACATCCATATATGTTGGACAGATTGCAACGTTTGGAAATGTTCATCACATTATGATATATGTATATCTTCATCACATTGCGACGTTTGGAAGTGTTTGTCACATTGTGACATTAGGATATGTACATCACATTGCAATGCGAGGAAATTTTCATGATATTGCAATGACAGGGTAATGTGGGACAAATTCCAACCTACGTTTATGTTCATTACATTGTGACATTACTATCCACATTGCGACGACATGCCTATATTCGTAACATTGCGACATTACTATGTTTGGTAGATTGCAATGTTACTATGTTCGACAAATTGCAAATTTAATATATTCATGACATTGCAACGTTATATGTTCATCACATTGTGACATCACTATGTTTGGTAGATTTCAATGTTACTATGTTCGACACAAATTGCAAATTTAATATATTCATCACATTGCAACGTTATATGTTCATCACATTGTGACGTTAATATGTTTGGTAGATTGAAAAGTTAATTTGTTCGAGACATTATGATGTTTGAAAATGTTTGTGACAATGCGACGTCCATATATGTTCGTCACAATGTGACATTATGATGTTTGGCAGATTGCAAGTTTACTAAAATATGTTCCACACATTATGATGTTTGGAAGTGTTTGTCACATTGCGACATGAGGATATGTGTGTCACATTGCAACGTGAGGAAATTTTTTCCATATTGTGACATCCATATGTGTTCGACACATTGCGACATGTATTTATGTTTGTCACATTTTGACGCTACTATCCACATTGTGACGCCATGTCTGTTTTCGTCAGATTGCGACATTACTATGTTTTGTAGATTGCAATGTTACTATGTTCATAACATTGTGACCTTACTATATTCGTCATATTGAACCAGTATATTCTCACCACATTGCAATGCTATGTGTTCATCACAGTGTGACTTTATTATGTTTGGTAGATTTCAACGTTTCTATGTTCAACACATTGGGAAATTTGGATTTTTTTCTCACATTTCGACTTTGCAATAAGTGTGTCACAATGCAACATCAAAAAATGTTCATGATATTGTGACTTTAAGATGATGTGCGACACAATGCGATGACATGCCTATCCACATCTATATATGTTCTACACATTGCAACATTTGGAAATGTTTGTCACATTATGATATTTGTATATATTCATCACATTGCGACATTTGGAAGTGTTTGTCACATTGTGACATTAGGATATGTACATCACATTGCAATGTGAGGAAATGTTCATCATATTGAAATGATAGGGCAATTTTGGACACATTTCAACCTATGTTTATGTTTGTTACATTGTGACGTTACTATCCACATTGCGACAACATGCATATATTCGTCACATTGTGACATTATTATTTTTGGTAGATTGTAATGTAACTATGTTTGACACGTTCTTACTTTAATATATTCATCACATTGAAATGTTATATGTTCATGACATTGTGACGTTAATATGTTTGGTAGATTGAAAAGTTAATTTGTTTGACACATTGCGATGTTTGGAATTGTTTGTCACATTGAGACATTAGAATAAGTGTGTCACATTGAAACACTAGGAAATGTTCATCACATTGCAATGGCAGGATGACATGCACTAGAGTGTAATGTTTGTTTATGTTATAATGACATGCCTATGTTCATCAAATAACAACATCAATTTATGTTCATCACATTACAACGTTATTATGTTCGTTAGATTGCAACGTTACTATGTTCGTCATTGTCCAAACTTAGTATGTTTGACACAACGCAACATTACTATGTTCTTCATTGTCCAACACAACGCAACATTATTATGTTCGTCACATTGTAACGTCATATTTTTTTGTTCATATTGCAACGTCGGTGGCATGCTCATCACATGAAAATGTTGGTTTGTTTCCCACACATTATGAAAAGTAAGCTTTGGTGAACCTTTTAAAAAAAATCTGATAGTGTTTCCTCTGTGAAAAATATAGGAACTTTGAATTGATGCTTTGTGAAAAATATAGGAACCTTGAACTAATGTGATATATTACATAGAATGAAACTTAGAATCATACTTTTTTAAGGACATTGATAACATATGATCTTGAACTATAAAATATATCTCTTGCACATAAGCATATATAAAATTAGAGTATGCATTGAAACATTTCGCTTTTTGGTGTTGCAATTTGCAATTGTTAAGAAAGCACAAAGGAATGAGTTAAAAGCAAATATGATTTATAGTAGTAAAATATTTAACTTGAATCATTTTATGAGTCATTGTGATCAATGTCGTGGTATTTTTTTTCTTGCATTAGATTCATACAACTAAAGTGTTTTTCCTCTTCAAACATTTTAGTGTCACAAAGATGATAAATTATTTCATGTCATTGTATTTTCTTTGTATATATTATTTTCTTTTTATATTTTATAATGAAATAGAATTTTCATCTAAAATAATTTTTTTTATAATGGAATCTTTCAAAAAGATATTTATATCTTTTCACACTTATAAAATATCTCAAATTCAACAAAAATATAAAATGTGGTATTTCTTAATATACTTTTATTAGATATTTGGTTTAAAATGTAAAATGTTAAGTCTTTCTTGATATAATAGATGAAATAAAATAAATAATATTGATATTGTATTTTTCTTAATATAATAAATGTTTTCAAAGTTTCTTATATATATTTTTTGTTTATATAATATGTTTTTTTATTGATACAATAAATGCAATCAAATAATTCTATGATGTCTTTTTCTTATATAATATATGATATTGTCTATTTATTTCTTGATGTTATGTATTAGTATTTTTTGTAATTAAATGATAAATATAATGTTTTTTTCTTGATATAATAATGTTTTTTTTATATAATAAATGTAATCAAATATTAATGTCTTTTTTAATCAAATGGTAAATATAATGTATTTTTCCTTATATAAGTAAGTGATTTTCTCCATATAATAGTAATCAATCATCAACAATTATAATTAATATTGATATTGATTTTTATATAATATAATAATATATTAATAATTATAGTATAATTTAATATAATGTAATGTTTTATATATCAAATAGTTTTATAAAAAATGTTTTATATAAATGTAGTTTTTTTTAATATATTGTTATTAACATTTAGTTCAAAATATAAAATAATGTAATCAAATAATTAAGATTAATGTTTTAATCAAATAATAAATATATATATTTTTTCATATATAATAAATGTAATAAAATATTAATAATTAATATTGATATTAATTTTTTATAATATAATTATATATTAATTATTATAGTGTAATGTAATAATATTTTATATCAAATAAATATATAAAAATTGTTTATTGATATTGTATTTTTTCTTAATATTAATAATAAAATAATTGATATTAGTATTATATTTTTTTAATATAATAAATGTATTAAAATTTATTTTATATAAAAAAGTTTTAATCTAATATTAATAATTAATATTATATTGTCTTTCTTAATATACATTAATAATCAATATTTATATTGTTTTTAAGTAAATATAATATATGTAATCAAATAATTAATATAACCCTAATCCTAATAAACTTTCTCAAATTATAAAATTCAGATTTATCAAAATGTTGATTGGCTTATCGAATACCTAATACCAAAGTGGTCATATTATTGTTTTGACATTTAATGTCAAAACACTATAAACAACTCATCAAATCAACGAAGAAAACTTCTAGAGAATTTTCAATGGAGAGGAAAATTACAGTGTTATTTTCACTGTCAATCTACAGCGTGGTAGAGTTACAAAACCCAGTGTGCCGGCTGGCTGGTGGTCTAGAATATTATTGAAATATCCTACATTTATTACCTGAGAAGTGTTGGAAAGGGAGATGGAAAATTGAAGCCAGAAAGCTTCAGTACTTTTGATTTTAAGTTTTATTGTTTTTTCAGGAAAATAATGAATGGCCTTACTCCGCGTGCATTTGAAGTTTATTATTTAAAAAAAAATGTTTGATTACTCTGCGTAGCGTTCATTTTTTCACATCATTTTGTTCTATTTATAGAAAACAAAATGATATTACCAGTTCTTATTTACTTAGTTTTTATTCACATCATTTTGTTCTCTTTTTTAGAAAAGTTTGGCCACAATTGATTGATCATTCCGGACATTGATATGGTAAAAACGTTTGGCCACAATTGGTTGATCATTCTGGACATTGATATGGTAATGAAGATCAAATATGTTATTAAATCTTGAAATTGATCGAAGATATAAAAAACCAATGTTTGCGGCTATAAGTTGATCTTCACCACTATGTTATTATCCTTACATGCACAACTTATACGACTATATCCACACCTTCTTCGAACTTTGATCATATTTAAGAAAATTCTTATAAGCATACTGAAAACCTTTGGACTCATTACACTTATTACCTTGATAAATGTTTTGAAAACCTTTGGACTCATTACACTTATTACTTTAGATATGATGATCCTACTCAGACTTAAACTTATGAATGACATAAACCTTTTTCGATGTGATCACATAATCATAGTACCCTAAATCGTGCTTCTGTCGTGGTTTAGGGTTTTGTTAGTTTGTGGCGGGTATGTGAATGAACATGGGTCAGCCTTTGACACATGTGAATCCATGAAACATGCAAAAGGTCTCGTTGGTTATCATTTCTTTAAGTGGATGACTGGTTTACCCTCACATCCGCCTGCTGAACGAAGAACCCCGGTCATCATGACCTATCCACAATACAATGGCTCTATTTGTGTTAAATCCTCATACTTACCCTTTTCTACAGATAACATTGACTATATGGCACCAGTGGTTAGGGACGAGTCAAATGGCCCTGAAATCATTGAAGCATACTATGACATTTCCAAATTATTTCAGAGAGTTGGATGGGCAAATTGTATTCAGGCCTTTAAAGACCATAACATTACAGTTGTTCGGGATGTTTCCCAATCGTTTAATGGAAAAAGGGCCAAGGTAGGAGATGTAGAGCTATTGGTGAATGAAACCTTCATAGCAGAGTCTACAGGGTTATCTCTTGAGGGCTAGAGACGGTTTAAGAATGCTCCATTCAAGAACCTTAAAATATTAAAATAACTTAAACCTTAAAATATTAAAATAATCCGTCATCCAAATTTTGTTACGGATAGTTGGATAGCTATTATTTTGTTGTTCAACCAAATGATTTACATTTTAATTTTAAGAAAGAGCGCACTAGTAATCTCATACATGCAGACACAGAGAAAGATTCTTGAATATTTGAAATTTTCTTTTACATGCCCATGGAAAAGATTCTTGATTATTTGAAATTTTCAGAGTACATAAATCGGTTCAAACATAAAGGATTAATTATATAAAACTTAACCTCTTACAAATAGACATCACCATAAATCCTGAGCTGAGTTAAACAATTTTCAGCTACAATCCTGACACCCAATGGCAATCCTCACGTTTCTCATAAAACATGTAATATGATAATTAAGATTGTGAAGGACGGATTTGGCAGAGATTGGTTGGACTTTAACTAAGTCCTTTGTTTGAAATTTTACCTTAAACTCAAGCTCTACTTCCTACACCTTCACGTTGGAATTTAAAAACTGTGTGTCCTGCAGGATGAAATTTGGTTTTAGATTGAAAAGTTTAATCCATGCGAAGGATTGGAATTTAAAAAATGTTTGTCTTGCAGGATGAAATTCTGTTTTAGATTGAAAAGTTTAATCCATGCGAAGGATAAATTGAATTCATCGGAAATATAAATTGACACAGAAGATTGCGATATCATAATACCCAAGACTAACGACATGCATCTTAGTATTCTAATTCTATCCACAGATTATATAACCTTGTGTTATGGCGCCTGTGGCTATTTTTGTGAGCAGATCTTATATAAATCCCTCCAAGAACTCCCGATCAAAAGGGATCCAGTTGTCTAGATGGGATTCCTGAACTGGTTGCAAATGGTTCCAGTGAATTGAAAAGCCAGGCTCCAGGTGGAAAACTTGGCCTGGCTCCGATTCCTGAGTTGGTTGCAAATTGGTCCAGTGAATTGAAAAGCCAGGCTCCGGGTGGAAAATTTAGCATGGCTCCAGTGAATTGAAAATCCAAGCTCCCGCTGGAAAACTTGGCATGGCTTTGGCATGGCTCGAGTGAAGTGAAACGCTAGCAGTCGACCCGACCATGGAAAACATGGCAACATTTGCTCCAGTGAATTGAAACGCCAACAGCCGACCCAAACATGGAAAACGTGGCAACGTTTGAGATCTTCTATCGGTGGCAATGAGGAGTGTGAGGCGTAATAGTCTTTGCTAATTACTCAAACGTGGCAATCAAATAGTCATCTAGTAAATTTTGTAAATTTTTAAAATGATTATGTAAATGTGAAAAAGTAAACATGTTAATCATGCATTCAGAAATGCAAGGAATTTATGAACATTAAATTTTATTCATCCATTTGAGTGTAAGACGAAGAATATGTTAGAATCTTTAATTATTGGCCATCAAATTGGAATTTGTAATTAAAAGCATTATTAAATCATTAATTCCAATAGGGGGATGCCTATCGGCATGTCGACTGTCAATTAGCAAGCCGTCATCAACAACCACTTTATAAAAGTGGTTGATATATGTCAATCAATGTCATTTTTCACCTTTCCAAACTAATGACTCCAATCAACGTATATCAACCACTTTTATAAAATGGTTGTTGCTAATTATATATTTATCGTATTTTCTTGGCCACTAAAAAGAATATCGATTGGATGTGTTTTAATGAAAGTGTGTAACTTGTAGTTTCACCAACAAAGTTTATACACATCTTTGGGAGAGATAGGTAGGAGAGAGAATCAACGTAATGTTGCACCAAGCGCTATAGACTCTGGCTTATACATACAACTCATAAGAGAGAACCAACGTAACGTTGCACTAAACTTCCATATTAGAGAAAAAGATTAGAACTAAGATTGTGAGGTCATAAGACAAGAAGTATGCTCTCCTCACGCACTAGTGACCTTAAGAGGACCAAAACCTCTTTCTTTATGTGTCTATAGTTCATATCATCTATAAGTTCTATCAGTTGTATGTAAAAGTTGGATTCTATGGCGCTTGGAACCACATTACATTGGTTCTCTCTTATGTAGCGCAACATTATGCCGGTTCTCTTGTTTCTATTGCTTGCATGTTTGACCAATTTACAAGTTTGCATAGAGATATGTTAAATATGGCAGAAGCATTAGAGAAACAAAAGAAAGAAATACAACCAATTTCAAAGAAGATGGAAGTAGTTTCTCATGTCCTTATCGATACTACTAGCTTAAAGGTTGCTTTAAATAAAGGTGAAGATAGACTAAGTTTCATGGACACTATGTTTGCAAAAAATCATGATATTCAATTGGCTATGAAAAGGCAATCCATAAATTTGATAGCTCTGGACAGTCTCAAGCAAGGAATTGTAGAGAGCCAAGAGTTCAATAGAGGACTTGGAAGGAATCATTCTCTAGGAATAATGGTTATTG
>JASDQU010372252.1:10624-21101 GCA_032191745.1 Picea mariana | reverse complement strand
ATGTTTGTAATTGTCCGTCACATTGTGATGTGCATATATTTTCGTCACATATATTTTCATCACAATGTGACATGCATATATGTTCGTTGCATTGTGATGTTACTATGTTTGGTAGATTGCATTGTTACTACGTTCGACACATTACGATGTTTGGAAATGTTTGTCACATTGCGACATCCATATATGATGGTAAAAATATGACATTACGATGTTTGTCACATTGGGACGCCAATTTATGTTTGTTCAATTGCGTTGTTCATAATTGTCCATCACATTTTGATGTGCGTATATGTTCGTCACAATGTGACATGCATATATGTTCATTGCATTGTGATGTTACTATGTTTGTTAGATTGCATTGTTACTATGTTTGACACATTACGATGTTTGGAAATGTTTGTCACATTGGGGCGTTTGTATATGTTTGTCACATTGTGATGTTACTATGCATGGTAGATGACAACTTTACTATGTTCAACACATTACAATGTTTGGAAATGTTTGTCACATTGCGACATCCATATATCATGGTCAAAATACGACATTACAATGTTTGTCACATTGGGACAACATGCCTATTTTCATTAGATTACAACGTCACTATGTTTCGTACATTGCAATGTTACTGTGTTCATAATATTGTGATGCTACTATGTTCATCATATTGAAACACTATATTTTCATCACATTACAATGTTATGTGTTTTTCATAATGCAAATTTACTATGTTTGGTAGATTTCAACGTTACTATGTTCAACACATTGCAAAATTTGGAATTTTTTGTCACATTGCGACTTTGCAATAAGTGCATCACAATGCAACATCAAAAAACGTTAATCAAATTGCGATGATAAGATGATGTGAGACACAATGTGACGACATGCCTATCGACATCCATATATGTTGGACAGATTGCAACGTTTGGAAATGTTCATCACATTATGATATCTATATATCTTCATCACATTGCGACATTTGGAAGTGTTTGTCACATTGTGACATTAGGATATGTACATCACATTGCAATGCGAGGAAATTTTCATGATATTGCAATGGCAGGGCAATGTGGGACAGATTCCAACCTATGTTTATGTTCGTTACATTGTGACGTTACTATCCACATTACGACGACATGCCTATATTCGTAACATTGCGACATTACTATGTTTGGTAGATTGCAATGTTACTATGTTTGACACATTGCAAATTTAATATATTCATGACATTGCAACGTTGTATGTTCATCACATTGTGACATCACTATGTTTGGTAGATTTCAATGTTACTATGTTCGACACAAATTGCAAATTTAATATAGTCATCACATTGCAACGTTATATGTTCATCACATTGTGATGTTAATATGTTTGGTAGATTGAAAAGTTAATTTGTTTGAGACATTACAATGTTTGGAAATGTTTGTGACAATACGATGTCCATATATGTTCATCACAATGCGACATTATGATGTTTGGTAGATTGCAAGTTTACTAAAATATGTTCCACACAATATGATGTTTGGAAGTGTTTGTCACATTGCGACATCAGGATATGTGTGTCATATTGCAACGTGAGGAAATGTTTTCCATATTATGACATCCATATATGTTCGAAACATTGCGACATGTATTTATCTTCATCACATTGCAACATGTATTTATGTTTGTCACATTTTGGCACTACTATCCACATTGTGACGACATGCCCGTTTTCGTTAGATTGTGACGTCATTATGTTTTGTAGATTGCAATGTTACTATGTTCATAACATTGTGACCTTACTATATTCGTCATATTGAACCAGTATATTCTCATCACATTGCAATGCTATGTGTTCATCACAATGTGACTTTATTATGTTTGGTAGATTTCAACGTTGCTATGTTCAACACATTGCGAAATTTGGATTTTTTTGTCACATTGTGACTTTGCAATAAGTGTGTCACAATGCAACATCAACAAATGTTCATGACATTGTGACGTTAAGATGATGTGCGACACAATGCGATGACATGCCTATCCACATCTATATATGTTCTACACATTGCAACGTTTGGAAATGTTTGTCACATTATGATATCTGTATATCTTCATCACATTGTGACGTTTGGAAGTGTTTGTCACATTGTGACATTAGGACATGTACATCACATTGCAATGTGAGGAAATGTTCATCATATTGAAATGATAGGGAAATTTGGGACACATTCCAACCCATGTTTATGTTCGTTACATTGTGACGTTACTATCCACATTGCGACAACATGCATATATTCGTCACAATGTGACATTACTATTTTTGGTAGATTGTAATGTAACTATGTTTGACACATTCCAACTTTAATATATTCATCACATTGAAACGTTATATGTTCATGACATTGTGACGTTAATATGTTTGGTAGATTGAAAAGTTAATTTGTTCGACACATTGCGATGCTTGGAATTGTTTGTCACATTGAGATGTTAGAATAAGTGTGTCACATTGAAACATTAGGAAATGTTCATCACATTGCAATGACAGGATGACATGCAATAGAGTGTAATGTTTGTTTATGTTATGATGACATGCCTATGTTCATCAGATAAAAACATCAATTTATGTTCATCACATTGCAACGTAATTATGTTCGTTAGATTGAAAAGTTACTATGTTCGTCATTGTCCAACCTTAGTATGTTTGACACAACGCAACATTACTATGTTCTTCATTGTCCAACACAATGCAACATTACTATGCTCGTCACATTGTAATGTCTTGTCTTGTTGTTTATATTGCAACGTCGGTGGCATGTTCATCACGTGAAAATGTTGGTTTGTTTGCCACACATTATGAAAAGTAAGCTTTGGTGAAGCTTTTAAAAAAACTCTAATAGTGTTTCCTTTGTGAAAAATACAGGAACTTTGAACTGATGCTTTGTGAAAAATATAGAAACCTTGAACTGATGTGATATATTACATAGAATGAAACTTAGAATCATACTTTTTTTAAGGACATTGATAACATATGATCTTGAACTATAAAATATATCTCTTGCACATAATCATATATAAAATTAGTGTATGCATTGATACATTTCACTTTTTGGTGTTGCAATTTGCAATTGTTAAGAAAGCACAAAGGAATGAGTTAAAAGAAAATATGATTTATAGTAGTAAAATATTTAACTTGAATCATTTTATGAGTCATTGTGATCAATTTCTTGGTATTATTTTTCTTGCATTAGATTCATACAACTAAAGTGTTTTTCCTCTTCAACCATTTTAGTGTCACAAAGATGATAAATTATTTCATGTCATTGTATTTTCTTTGTATATATTATTTTCTTTTTATCTTTTATAATGAAATAAAATTTTCATTTAAAATATTCTTATTATTCTTAGTATCATCTTAGTATTCTAACGACATGCATCTTAGTATTCTAATTCTATCCACATATTATATAACCTTGTGTTATGGCGCCTGTGGCTATTTTTGTGAGCAGATCTTATATAATTCCCTCTAAGAACTCCCGATCAAAAGGGATCCGGTTGTCTAGATGGGATTCCTGAACTGGTTGCAAATGGTTCCAGTGAATTGAAAATCCAGGCTCCAGGTGGAAAACTTGGCCTGGCTCCGATTCCTGAGTTGGTTGTAAATTGGTCCAATGAATTGAAAAGTCAGGCTCCGGGTGGAAAATTTAACATGGCTCCAGTGAATTGAAAACCCAAGCTCCCGCTGGAAAACTTGGCATGGCTTTGGCATGGCTCAAGTGAATTGAAACGCTAGCAACCGACCCGACCATGGAAAACATGGCAAAATGTGCTCCAGTGAATTGAAACGCCAATAGCCGACCCGAACATGGAAAACATGGCAACGTTTGAGATCTTCTATCGGTGGAAATGAGGAGTGTGAGGCGTAATAGTGTTTGCTAATTACTCAAACGTGGCAATCAGATAGTCATCCAGTAAATTTTTAAAATGATTATGTAAATGTGAAAAAGTAAACATGTTAATCCATGCATTCATAAATACAAGGAATTTATGAACATTAAATCTCATTCATCCATTTGAGTGTAAGACTAAGAATATGCTAGCATCTTTAATTATTGGCCATCAGATTGGAATTTTTAATTAAAAGCATTATTAAATCATCAATTCCAATAGGGGGATGCCTATCTCGTCAATTAGCAAGGCATGTTGGTCGTCAACTAGCAAGGCATGTCGGCCGTCATCAAATCCAAGGCATGTCGGTCGTCAACTAGCAACAGCCAGTTTATAAAAGTAGTTGATATATGTCCATCAACATCATTTTTCACCTTTCCAAACTAATGACTCCGATCGGTGTATATCAACCACTTTTATAAAGTGGTTGTTGCTAGTTATATATTTATCATATTTTCTTGACCACTGAAAGGGATATCGATTTGATGTGTCTTAATGAGGGTGTGTGACTTGTAGTTTCACCAACAGAGTTTATACACATCTTTGGGAGAGATAGGTGGGAGAGAATCAACGTAATGTTGCGCCAAGCGCTATAGACTCTGGCTTATACATACAACTCATAAGAGAGAACCAACGTAACGTTGCACTAAACTTCCATATTAGAAAAAAAAGATTAGAACTAAGATTGTGAGGTCATAAGACAAGAAGTATGCTCTCCTCACGCACATGTTGGTGACCTTAAGAGGACCAAAACCTATTTCTTTATGTGTCTGTAGTTCATATCATCTATAAGTTCTATCAGTTGTATGTAAAAGTTGGATTCTATGGCGCTTGGAACAACATTACATTGGTTCTCTCTTATGTAGCGCAACATTATGTCGGTTCTCTTGTTTCTATTGCTTGCATGTTTGACCAATTTACAAGTTTGCGTAGAGATATGTTAAAGATGGCAGAAGCAGTAGAGAAACAAAAGAAAGAAATACAACCAATTTCAAAGAAGATGGAAGTAGTTTATCATGTCCTTATTGATACTACTAGCTTAAAGGTTGCTTTAGATAAAGTTGAAGATAGACTAAGTTTCATGGACACTATGTTTGCAAAAAATCATGATATTCAATTGACTATGAGAAGGCAATCCATAAATTTGATAGCTCTGGATAGTCTCAAGAAAGGAATTGTAGAGAGCCAAGAGTTCAAAGAGGAATTGGAAGGAATCATTCTCTAGTAATAATGGTTATTGAAGATCTAAGACCCGTCTAGAATTTTGGATACATAGATGCCATTTTGGAACATGTCCAAAAGGAAGTTGCAAAAATAAAGAAATGCCCCCAACAATTGAAAGAGGAAGATAAGAGAATTTATTTGTAGCATTTGGAAATTGATGTATGAAACAATGGAAAAACTTCTATTGTCCTCAGGTTTTCTGATACACCCATGATATGTTCTTATACTAACAAGAATGAGGGAATGTACTGAATGGGCATAAATGCATTGAATAAAGTCATTAGTGCAATGCATGAGCATCCCATAGTAAGCATCACTTTTCAGTCATCTAAAGAGGTCAGAGATGCATTGTAGCTTCTAGAAAATTGGGTAGCTAACAAAAAGTGGTCAAATGACACTATGAATCCCAAATATATTGTTGGGTAGACATTGAATGGATTCACTAGACTAGCATGGGACTGGTGGAAATGGATTCCACATAATACCAAAGAAGAACTCCTAAATTTTGTAAATGCAGATCATGATGTTTTAAAAGAATTATCAGAACAATTTTATGGTTCATTGATAGGAGTTGATGAATACCACTTAGATTCCCTATATATGAGGAAGAGACTTGGAAATTTGGCTTTGCATAAAGAATATTTCTGCTATATGCAGAAATTTCTAATTCAATCTAGAAAACATAATGATGCCTCATATATCAAATACTACATCTGCATTTTTCCAAGAGCACTTATTGATGCAATGGAATAGTAATTCAAGGAAAAAGAAATCAATCCTTATATAATTTCCCTTGTCATGGAAGATAGACACATCAAACAAGTGATATAGAAATATTTCCTAGAGAAAAGAGTGCCTAAGGTCTTTAAGAGGTTCGAGAAGATGTTCACCCCTGCACTCTATAGAGATGTTGGTGAAATTCTTGATTGGGGAGATCATGTGCACAATAGAGGGAAGCAATCTATTAGATCTACTAAATTTCACTCTAAGAAAAATAAATTTTATACCTTTAAGTCTAGATGGTAACTAGATTTGTTGCCATCCAGATATTCTGGTAAGTACTCTTTAAAGAATAAGGAACATAAGAAATTTTCTTATATGAAAAGGAGGAATTCACCTTCTCAGAATGGAAGGTGTTTCAATTGCAACCAGAAGGGACATTGAGCTAATACTTTCCCACAAAAGAAAAAGAAGACTCAACTTTTTGCATTGTTCATTGATGAACTAGAACTCAAGTGGTGGGATCTCCAGTTTTGTTCATCCTCTCAATGACCAGAAGGTGAATTAATCCATTTAGATCCTTTTTATTTTTCTGATTTTGATGATGAAGAATCAGTTTATGACAGTTCTTCAAAATTTAGTGATTCTAATTTCAATACTCTACAAAATCCACTAAATTGGGGGGTGAAAATTGGCCTCATTTTGACTTCTGCATGCTGCAATCACCAAGATGAAATAAAATTGAAAGAAGGATTGCAGAAAAAAAAGAACTTCTTGAGTCTACACCTGTGTGGAAATATGTCATATGCAATAATCTAAGTAAAGAAAATGAATAATTACTAAAGCAGTTAGCAAGACCACAAGTACACAATGAACCAAAGAAGATTGTTTCATGTCCATACAAAACCAAATCAAGCTACTATGCACTTGCATAAATTTACATGACTTACCCTGATAGTCATAAAGGAAGGGAAGCAAGAAATTCAAAAAAGGAAAGGAAGCAATGTCACCGATATAGATAAAATAACAACATAAAATCATGGAATCTTCCATGACTAAGATCAAGGAGCTTAAGGGGATCTTAGAAACAATCATTGTTGAGAAATATAACTCATCAGATGATTAGATGTCTAATATATATGAGGAAGGAAACAACATGCCACTTGCAGAGAGAAAAGAAAGGTACAAGTAGCTGGTAAAAGAAGAGTGGTCTACAAAATCAAAACTAGAAGGTAGTAGTCTTGGGCTGCTAGCATTTATCAAGACCAAGTTCTACATTAAGGTATGGTTCTTCCCTACAAAAGTTTCTCCCAATGAGATTGATTGTATGATTGATGTTTGTTGTTAGTGGAGTGTATTAAGGAAGAATACTGATTCAGGTGGATATTGGTTGCTACCCACATGTTCCAAATTCCAATTGGCTCATCTGGACAATTTTTAGTTCAAAACGTTTCTCTTTAATGGGGACATTTATTTGTAACTATGAGTTATGCACTTACAAGCCTTTCCTAAATCTTTACTCAACATCCAGGTGGATATTAGTGGTTTCCCACCTATTCCAACTAGCTTATTTAAAATTTTTCATGTCAACACATCTTTATATACTTCTAGGGTTGTTTTGGGGCTCTAAACAATGTTTTCTTGTCTTACCACAAACAAATTGTAGACAAAATTAGATTATTATGGAATAATGCGTAGTTATCGAAAAAACATTTCCAACAAGCTATCACACACCTAAATTGGATATCGTATGCAAAAGTTACGACCTCGGGAAGTTAATTTACTAACATACCCCAATAGGGCCCACATGAATTTTGGTGCTTCATCTCCTAGGGTTAGGTTTTTGGATGTCTAGGGTTTTGGCATTCATGTTTATCATAAAAAGGCCTTCAGATCTTCATTTTAATCATATTCTTGTGAATGAGCATAGACGTCACATCTCTTCTCAGAGATAAAGCTATCACCATTCTAGTGAGTCTTGGAATCTGTATTTTTACAGTCTCTGTACATTTCTTTCATTAATAGAAATCATGTATTGTTGTATTTCTTTTTTTCTGGAAATGTTTATGTGTATTTCATTGTAATATATCTGCTTTCATTCTGTTCTGAAAATAATATGGATCATTGGTATCAGAGCATGATGCTCTTGATCGGTTTTTAGTGCATGTCCCCAACAAGGTCGAAGTATAGCAAGTTGGGTATCGAGCTTGTCTCTCTTGAGGAAAATCACTCTCACACACCCAAGAAACCCTCAATGGAAAAAGAAAAGAAAAATGGTGGAACAAAAGATTCCACTAATGTGTTGTTTGAGCAAGCTCTCGTGTGACAGAGGTACGAAATGATGGAGAATTTTTCCCACATCCTTCAACGTGTGTCGATATTAATAGGCACATCTTCATCAAGCGACCACGTTGGAGGAACCTCTCCCTTCAAGGTACAAGTTAATTTTGATATTCCTGTATTTCAATGTCACATAGATATGGATGCCTTAGAAAAATGGTTGAATCTACTAGAAGGTTATTTCTCTGATCACAATTTTTTTGATAGGGAAATGATCACCTTCACACTCATCAAGGATCTACCCCATGTCAAACATTGGTGGGAAACTTACTGGGAGAAAAGTTCCACAGAGGAATTTGGAATATATGGGGTCAAGCCCACTTGGGATTTTTTTGTGGATGTGGTAAAGGAACAATACTACCCTATTGATAAATTTGAAGACCAATACATGAGATGGACCACACTACGGAAAGAGAAGAGACAAACATCACCAGAGTTCACAAATACTTTCCATACCTTACACACAAAGCTAGGTATCAAAGACTCTGAGTGACATCTGGTTTTGAAATACTGTGGGGCTCTGCATAGGTACATCCAAACCAAAATAGATTTCCTAAACATATCATCATTGGGAGTGGCCTATCTATATGTTGTCAAAATTGAGTAGAAATTTAGGCACCAGAACAAATGGGAGTTCATGTTTGCAAATCCACAACAACCAAAGCCTGGTAAAGATGGCCCTAACCAACAACCTCCCGACAATTAGTCCAAGAAATAGGAAAATAATGGTAAAGGAAAGATGAAGAATGACACTGGGAAGTGGTGTGACTTCCACAAAATCCCCTGGCACACCACCGATGAATGTCACTCGAAACAATCATTGGTATTTGAGGTCAAAGACAAGGAGTCGAACCCTGATTTAGAATCTGATTAAGAAAATATTGAAAACAGATAGATCATCAACGTTGACCCCACTTCTACTGTCACAACCAGATCAATTCAACTAGAAGAACTAGTAGATCTTGAAGAGGGGGAGCACCTCTTCCATTCACAGATGTGGTTGAAGGGGACCCCATTGCATTTCATTTTTGATAGAGGAAGCTAGAAGAATCTCATCTCAATTGAGGTCATCAAAAAATTGGGGTTGCCGATAACACCACACCCACATCCATACAGCATTGGGTGGCTTCACCAGGGACGAGAGCTTCGTGTCAGCCAACAATTTTTTTTATCATATGGCATCCATCCCTTCAAGGATGAGGTAGTGTGAGATGTTTCCCCTCTTGATCTTTGTGATGTTGTTTTGGGACAACCATATATCTGGAAACGTCATGTTGTTTATGAGTCTCGACCCCGTAGAGCCATTATTACTTTGGAGGGTCAGATCTAAAGGATAGCATAAGTAGTTCCAACTACTCTTCCACCAAAATAGTGCCACAAGGTATTCTCTCATACTGAAAAAATTCATCCTCTTCGTGGTCTCTTCAAAGGATGCAAAGAAGGCCACTACAAGCATTGCAGCCTCAACACCTTCTATCCAACATACTCATACTGCAAAAGAGAAATAAGATGTTTTTTCTTCACCTACAATGGTGCCTACACAATTCCCCGTCAATACCGAAGAAAATAGGTTGGTGGAACAAATTCAACCCCGCCAGCAACAGGTTCGTGACAGTCTTCCATAGACCAAGCAACACAACTTCTCCAAAAAGGAATGTAGCTCACCAACATTCATATTCAAAAAATGATTTCCCCTCTTCCTCGGGTACTCAACGCAATGGATACCATTGCTTCCTAAGGGGGGAGGATTGATCTAGGTGGATATTGGTGGCCACCCACCTATTCCAAATTCCAACTGGTTCATCTCGATATTTTTTCAGTTCAACACGTTTCTTTGTAATGGGGAAATTTCTTTGTAGCTATGGGTTCTGCACTTACAGGGTTGTCTCGAAGCCCTACACAACATCCTGGTGGATATTGGTGGATGCCCACCTATTCCAGCTATATAATTTTGGATTTTTTCATGTCAGTGCATATTTCTGTACTTCCAAGGTCTTTTTGGGGATCTAAACCATGTTTTCTTGGCTTTCCATAGTCAAACTATAGATGGAGCTAGAGTTTGATGGGATAATGTGTATTCTTAGAAAATACCTTTCCAACGAGTTATCACATGCCTAAAACGAAGATCATATTGAAAAGTTATGACCCCGAGAAGTTAATGTACTAAGTTACCCCAACGAGGCCTACATGAGTTTTGGCACTTCATCTCCTAGGGTTAGGTTTTTGGATGTCTAGGGTTTTGGCATTCATGTTTATCATAAAAAGGCCT
>JASDQU010372252.1:0-10604 GCA_032191745.1 Picea mariana | reverse complement strand
ACACTGGGAAGTGGTGTGACTTCCACAAAATCCCCTGGCACACCACCGATGAATGTCACTCGAAACAATCATTGGTATTTGAGGTCAAAGACAAGGAGTCGAACCCTGATTTAGAATCTGATTAAGAAAATATTGAAAACAGATAGATCATCAACGTTGACCCCACTTCTACTGTTACAACTAGATCAATTCAACTAGAATAACTAGTATATCTTGAAGAGGGGGAGCACCTCTTCCATTCACAGATGTGGTTGAAGGGGACCCCATTGCATTTCATTGTTGATAGAGGAAGCTAGAAGAATCTCATCTCAATTGAGGTCATCAAACAATTGGGGTTGCTGATAACACCACACCCACATCCATACAACATTGGGTGGCTTCACCAGGGACGAGAGCTTCGTGTCAGCCAACAATTTTTTTTATCATATGGCATCCATCCCTTCAAGGATGAGGTAGTGTGAGATGTTTCCCCTCTTGATCTCTGTGATGTTGTTTTGGGACAACCATATATCTGGAAACATCATGTTGTTTATGAGTCTCGACCCCGTAGTGCCATTATTACTTTGGAGGGTCAGATCTAAAGGATAGCATAGGTAGTTCCAACTACTCTTCCACCAAAATAGTGCCACAAGGTATTCTCTCATACTGTAAAATTCATCCTCTTCGTGGTCTCTTCAAAGGATGCATAGAAGACCACTACAAGCACTGCAGCCTCAACACCTTCTATCCAACATAATCATATTGAAAAAGAGAAATAAGATGTTTTTTCTTCACCTACAATGGTGCCTAGACAATTCCCTGTCAAGACCGAAGAAAACAGGTTGGTGGAAAAAATTCAACCCCGCCAGCAACAGGTTCGTGACAGTCTTCCATAGACCAAGCAACACAACTTCTCCAAGAAGGAATGTAGCTCACCAACATTCATATTCAAAAAACGAATTCCCCTCTTCCTCAAGTACTCAACGTAATGGATACCATTGCCTCCTAAGGGCGGAGGATTGATCTAGGTGTATATTGGTGGCCACCCACCTATTCCAAATTCCAACTGGTTCATCTCGATATCTTTTCAGTTCAACACGTTTCTCTGTAATGGGGAAATTTCTTTGTAGCTATGGGTTCTGCACTTACAGGGCTATCTCAAATCCCTACACAACATCCTGGTGGATATTGGTGGATGCCCACCTATTCCAACTATATAATTTTGGATTTTTTCATGTCAGTGCATATTTTTGTACTTCCAAGGTCATTTTGGGGCTCTAAACCATGTTTTCTTGGCTTTCCATAGTCAAACTATATATAGAGCTAGAGTTTGATGGGATAATGTGTATTCTTAGAAAATACCTTTCCAACGAGTTATCACATGCCTAAAATGAAGATCATATTGAAAAGTTACAACCCCAAGAAGTTAATGTACTAAGTTACCCCAACGAGGCCTACATGAGTTTTGGCACTTCATCTCCTAGGGTTAGGTTTTTGGATGTCTAGGGTTTTGGCATTCATGTTTATCATAAAAAGGCCTTCAGAGCCTCATTGCTATCATCTTCTTTCGAATGAGCGTAGTCATTACATCTCTTTTCAAAGATAAAGATGCCACCATTCTAACGAGTCTTGCACTCTGTAGTTTTATAGTTTGTGTACATTTCTTTCATTAATAGAAATCATGTATTGTTGCATTTCTCTGTTTTTGGCAATTTTTATGTGTATTTCATTTCAATATCTCTTCTTTCATTTTTTTTCTAAAAATAATCTAGATTAATACCATTTCATAGTTCTACGAGCATAACACTATGCAGGGTGGCAAAGCCATAGCTGGTGTTGCAATCTAGCTATTTGACGAGACATATCCAATCCCACAACAAATTAACAATTTGTCTTTCCAGTCAAAGTTCGATGGAATTAAAAACATTAAAGATGATTGCATGCTAGGTGTTGACTTTCTTAGTTTTTTATCACCTGTAACTCTAGATGATAAGAATAAGAAAGTTGTGGTACATATTAATGGAATAAAGAGCAATAATCCTATGTTCTCAGATGGAGTCTGTAAGTCTAGGTGAATAGTTAGAAGAAAATTTGTAGAACCTATACATTCTTATATCTCTACAATAGAGACGAATTAAATGTAAAGGTGTATCCTTTATGCTTTAATGCATAAATTGATACTCGATCGAATAAAAGAAAAACTAGTAAAGGATTGTAGATCTGAATTTCCTAATGCCTTTCGACACAAGGAAAAATATTTTGTATCATTGCCTTAAAATCCTTTGGTCCACATTTCTCCATAGACGGATTCTATAGCACTCACGAGTTTTTCTAAAAGAAATATTTTTCAGGAAGATAACTAGGATGTCTTAAATAAAAGTGTTGATAGAACCATCCAAAATTTCTTGGGCTTGTCGAGGATTCTATGTAACAATCATTCAGAATAGAAGAGGGGGGAAATGAAACTTGTTTTTAATTACAAAACCATGAAAAATAATTTGAATCCAATCAAGTATCCTCTACCCAATTGATCCAGATTAGATCATTATATCATTTGTTGTCTATATCAATTCTTTTAGAGTGGAAAAAATTGGAGGAATCATCTTGCAGTGTCATTTTAGTGGCAGGTCTTAGTTTAGAAAATTAGGGTCTGGAACCTTTCAAAGCTATTTTGAGGACTTAAATGGATTTTTTTTTTCCAGTGTCTGGAACTTGTGCCACCCATTGAAATTTTTCTACACTATGAGACCTTTCCAACAATGCAAACCATGTGTCAATCAGATTTCATATGAAAAAGTTATGTCTCCCGCAAGTTGACCTACCGTGTTTACCACCATGGTATAAGAGGATGCCACATTAGCCCCCATTACTCATGCATATGGGGCTATCCATGTGATTAATTTCAAGAATATTCTAAAATGTTAATAAATATAACACAATTGAGGGTTGAGGAATTCAAAAACCTACCCGTAGATAGCTATCGAGATATGTTAAATATTAGGCCACTAGGAGGACAAGGGGTTCCATTATATGTTATTGTATATTGTTCCATTACTGTAGAGAGAAGTTGGGAGTGTATAATTAGATAGAATAGCATAGGGTTTTAATGTTCTGTAGCATCCCAAGCTGCCACAAGTCTCAAGAAACTCCATAGAGAGCACCTTCTCCTTTGTACTTGTATTATTTCCATACTAGAGAAAAGAGAGTAAAGCAACCTCACCTTCTAGTTGGGCTTTTTCATGTAAGGGTTTCCCAGAGGAAATATTTATGTTATCTTTTGGATGTTGTGTGATTTTATTTTATTGTTCTTTATTTTCCACATTTTATCTATTTCATGCATAAGCACAAAATAAATAGCTAAATATTCTGGAATCTAAAGGAATTTAACCTACATAGTGTAGATTTCAGTTTTATTTATCAAATCTATTGTCACAACTATTCCAATGGAATATCCATGAAAATTTACAAATCATATTGGTATAAGGGTAGGTTTTTCTTTTGGTTATATGTGGGAAGTTGTAGGATCCTAAATCAAATTAAAGAAAATTCATAGAAACGCTAGCCATGGTGGATGATTTTGTTCATAATAACCCTCGAGATCCCTTAGAAGAGAAATTTTAGATGTTGGAAGTGCAATTTGTCGAAATCAGTCACAATATGAACCTCCTCATGGAATCTCTAGAAAGCAATCTGAAATCCTTCGGAGATGATGGAGGCTCTAACTCAAAGAAGAGATTGGAGGTGAAATCAGAAGATTAGGAAAACTCAAGAAAGGATTCATAGAATGAATCCGAGAAGCAATCGAGTTTGAGTACCATGAACCCTTCACAATCTCTATTCAATATGGAAGTGAAAGTGACATAAATCCATACCAAGGTGAGATCAGTGCATTAAACCTAAATCATTAGTTGCAACAAATAGAAGTTTATTTTAGCATCCACCATATAGATGAATAGCATGAGATTTCATTTTCTAGATTGAAGTTAGAGGGCCATGCTTTAATATGGTTGTAAATCCATAAAGAAACACTCAGGCTAGAGAGTGGTCCACTAGTAACTAGGTGGGAGGACTTCAAAACCCTCATCAAGTCCCAATTCTACCCTATTGGGTATGCAGAGGACCAATGTATCCCATAGCTCTACTTTGGGTGGAGGTAGAGGTAAAGTATACATGAGTACATCACTGAGTTCAAAAATATGGCCATCATGCTAAGCATATCTTCCAAGAACCTAGATGTACTCCTAAAGTATATAGGGGGAATACACAGTCATATATGAAAGTAGGTGATGTTCTTCAAGCTGAGGATAATGGGCGAGGTATGTGTATAGGCACAATACTTGGAAAACATAGGCTAAAAGAAGGGGAAATCAAGTGGTTCAAAGAAGAAAGAGCACTAGGAATCTTACAATGAGGGGAGGAAGTGGAAAGGGTAGAAATATAAGAATACTATATCCACTACACATCAGTGCAAACATAAAAAAAAACATTGCAATCATTGCAACATTGATGGCCACACTGAGCAATAATGATGAAAACTACATCCAGAGCTTAACCCAAAGAACTACAAGAAGGACAGAAAGAAAAATAACCTTTTGGCCACAAATTCAAGCAATTAGGTTGAAAGTAGCTTGTATGTGTATGAAAATAATGTTTTCACATCTATGTAAAAGGAGGTGAATCTAAGTATTCTTCATCACAAGGAAGAGAAGGAGATGACCAAGTTCTTCCACATCAAGATTCAATTCAAGAAGACTAAGATAGATGTTATGTTCAAATCTAGTTCACAAGATAATCTCATAGCAACAGATCTGGTCAATAAGCTTGGATTGGAGGTTCATTATCATCCTATCCCATATCCATTGGTTTGGGTAAACAAGGATGCAAAGACAAAGGTAACGAAATAGTGTAATATTACATTTGTTGCACGTGTTGATTTTATTGATGAAATAGAATTGGAATTAGTACCCCTTGATGTATATCGAGTATTGTTTCAAATACCATACATGTATATGTGGGATGCAATCTCATACGAAGATCCAAATAGTACCAACTGGTCAAGGATGGGAAGTCCTACATCATCAACACACATCAAGGAAATTCAAATATCTCACTGGTAAGTGCCAAACAAGCTAAGAAGTTTATGATTTCTAGTAAGAAATATGTCTAGTTGTTATTAAGAGAAAATTAGTTTTATGATGATTCAATGAGAGTGAAGACATCCCTAGAAGGGTGTACTAAAGAACAAAAACATCAGTTAGAGGAGTTTCTACAAGCATACAGAGGAGTGTTCTAGGAGCCTAAAGGGATACCACCTAAGCGAGAAGTGGAGCATGAAATCCAATTATTGCCAGACTCCTCCTTGTAGAATGTTGGGATGTATAGGTTGTCCATTCTGGAAGAAAATGAAGTAAAGAAGAATTTGTAGCAGTTGTTGAACCAGGATGTGATTCAACCAAGTACCTCACCTTGTGGGTTAGATATCATAATTGTTCCCAATAAGCATGAGACTTGGAGAATGTGCATTGATTATAGGGCATATTGAAGAAGATTAGACTGGAGAATCGGTACCCTCTACCAAGGATCAATGATCTATTGGACCATTTTCACAATGCCAAGTACTTCACTAAGATGGATTTGAAATCATGATATCACTAGGTATGATTCAAAGAAGAAGATATCTGGAAGATTACCTTCAAGACAAGGAAAGGTTTGTAGGAGTGGTTGGTTATGCCATTTGGTTTATGCAATGGTCCATATACATTTATGAGAATAATGAATGATTTTTTATGCCCTTATGTATATTTGTTTGTTATTGTCTATTTGGATGATTTATTGGTTTATAGTGATAACTAGGAGGAGCACATGTCACATATTATGCATGTGTTAGAGACTCTGAAAAAGCATAAGATGCTAGCCAATATCAAGAAATGTGAGTTTTCTCAGTAGATTTTGGTGTATTTTGGGTATGTGATTAGTGAAAGGGAGCTCAAGATGGATCCCACAAACATGGAGGCCATGACGGAATTTCTAGTTCCTACAAATGTCACATAAGTTAGGATTTTTTGGGGGGCATAAAAATACTTGTGGAAGTTCATAGATTCATTTTCAGTGGAAGTTGCACCACACCACACCATTAAAAATAATGGTAAGAGTTTCCAGTGGGGGGAGAATCAATAGAGGGCCTTTGATGAGATGAAAACAAAGATCAGTCAAGCACCAATTCTCACACTACTAAACTTGCAGAATCCCTTCTAAGTTGAGATAGATGCAAGTGGATATGCCATGCGAGTAGTACTGATGTAGGGAGGAAGGACCATATGCTATCATTCTGAAGTATTTCATGGGTTGGTTCTCAACTACCCTACATATGACAAGAATATCTATGCCTTGGTACAAGTTGTAAAAAAGTGGAAGCATTATCTGATGGTAAAGGAGACCATCATCCACATAGATAACCAACCATCACAATATTTGTAGGCCTAGAGTAATATGCAATAAACAAAGAATTAGAATTCGATGGGGTTTTTACAAAAATTTCATATAGTCATCGAGTATAAGAAGGGAAACATAAATAATATAGAAAACATGATTTTACGACCACCCACATCCAAGATTACAAATTTGGGAACTCTGATGCACATGGAGTATTTTTCCCATGATTGATATAATGAAGCATACATAGAATATGATGATTTCAAGGAGGTTTTTCAGTAGCTACAAGGCCAAATTCATATAGAATAAGGTGATGGAAATGTTGACTATCATTTCTAGACTGGTTTACTCTACAATTTAGACAATCTATGTGTTCCTAAAGGTTTATCAGGGAGGCTCAAACCTCCAATGTTGCAAGACATTTTGGAGTTAGGAAGACAATTTCCAACTTACAGAGGCATGTGTATTATCCCAGAATGCAAGAATATGTAGCACGATATATTAGAGGATTTATACTTTGTTGTACCAACAATCCCAAAAATAGGAAGCAAGGTATATACCATTCCTTACCTATACCTACATGACCTATACAAAAAATTTCTTTGAACATGTATAGGTGCATTTTTGGATATCAAGGAGCATCATCTCAGATAGGGACACCATATTTCTCTATAAATTTTGGACTACATTGTGGGAGAAGATGGACACTAAGTTGAAGAGGTATATATCATCCCATCCATAGATAGATGGGCATATGGAAGTACTCAACATGACTTGGGTGCAACTTTTGATGGGTTACAATCCGAAGTATCCAAAGACTTAGGATGGAAATATGATCTATATACAACACTCTTATAACATAGCAGTCTACACTTCTATGGGTAAGTCACTTTTTGAAACCTACTTTGGATATTTTCCACTATCATCCTTAGATGTTGTATATGGATAGAAAGGATGAGTGAGGGAGGACATCATATGAGATGCATTGAAGGAAGAAAAAATTATTAAGAAGATCATGCAGATCCATTTGCAATTACAGGAGACATTGAAGAAGTCAAGAGAAAATTACAAGGCTAGACATGACTAACACATAATAGAGAGAACATTTAGAGTGGGAGACATAGTATGGTTATTGTTGAATAAGGGAAGGATACAAGGTCCTGGTAAGAAGATAAAGGATTTGTGGTATGGTCCTTTCGACATATTAGAAAGGGTGGGAGATCATTCCTACAAATTCATTCTACACCCATACATGCGCATTTACTCATATGTGAATGTGGAGAGTCTAAAAATCTATGATCCTTCCATGTTGGATCAAGAGGAGGAGTAGGTATCATCTTCCATAAATGACTTAGCACAAGATACTGAAGTAGATTTAGCATATGATATGGTTTTTAAAAAGTGGTCTAGAACAACAAGACATGGACAACATGACCTTTGGCAGATTGGGTTGAAATGACAACTTCCAAATAAAGTAAAGTGGTACTCTAGGAAGAGGGTAGAGGAAAATTTTCCTCACCTAATTCAATAAACATTTTGGGGACCAAAACCATCCCTAAATGGGAAGGTATCATATGGATTGGATTATTATATTATTTTTCATCTATCTTAATGCTTTCAAAGAGGAAAAAATTAGAGGAATCAACTTGCAGGGTCATTTTAGTGGCAGGTCCCAGTTTGGAAAATTGGGGTTCAAAACCTTTTAGAGTCATTTTGAGGCATTAAACTATGTTTTTGGGGGTTATGGTGTCTAACATTATTTCCACCCCTTTTACTGTACTCTACAGTCCAATTGATCTAGATGGATCTTAGTGGCCATCCACCTCTTCCACTAAATCACTATTTTGAGCCTGTGGTTTTGATAAACCATGATATTCACCCTTTTTATGGGGAATGGAATGTAATGTCATTTTCATTTGTTAATTACATACATCATTTAATGATTTCCTAGTGGTCTTATGTACATTCCTACAAGATAGCTTTAATGCACTAAATCCCATTAGAACTCCGTATTTAAGAGCACTCGGGATAAAGTAGTACTGGGATGGGCGACTACCTGGGAAGTCCTAGTGTTTTACATGCCTATGGAATTTTATAAAATTAGTCCAATTTATCCCACATGCATCAAGGGAATTGTTCTCCTCTCACTCTCTCATATATAATTGAGGTGAAGGAGGCCCTTTAAGCATGAAATGGAGTGTGATGTAAAGCTTGTTGTGATAAAACGTAGACAACATCTCTTTCTTTTTAGAGATAAGCTACCCCATTTTTCTAGTTTTTGTTCTACAATGTTTTTCTATCTTATTTGGAAATGGAATTTGGGTTTCATTGTATTCCTATGTTCTCTTCTATATTTTTGTGTATTTCATTGTTATATCTCGGTTATATTTTTGTCTTCATGTCATTCTCAAAATAATCAAGATCAATGGTATCAAATCAGTCTGCTCCTTGCCATTTCTCAGAGAAGGTCCTCGACGAGGTCAGGGTATAGATATTTGGGTCTTGAGCTATTTTTTCTTGAGTACAACCACTCTCTCTCACCCAAGCGACCTCCCATGGAGGAAGAAAAGAGAGATGATAGAGCAGGAGATCCTTTCAAGATGTTGCTTAATGAAGCCCTCGTTTGACAAAGGAACAAGATGATGGACACATTCTCTCAGATCCTTCGAATACTATCGATGACAACAACTGAGGCATCTTCGACAAGAAACAATTTTTCAGGTGCGACGCCCTTCAAGGTGCAAGTCAATTTTGATATCCCTTTACTTGAAGGCTAGATAGATGCAAATTCTCTAGAAAAATTGTTGAATCTGCGAGAAGGTTGTTACTCTATCCAAAAAAAATTCGACAGTCAAAAGATCCCCTTTGTGCTCCTTAAATACCTTCCCCATGTCATATCTCGCTGGGAAGGTTACTGGGAGAGGTACACCGTAGATGAATCTACACTATTTTGGAGATAACCCACTTGGGTGGCCTTTGTAGATACCCTAAAGGAGGTTTTCTACCCTGTTGGAAACTATGATGACCAATACATGAGATGGACAACTTTGCGTCAGAAAAGAGACCAAACGGTGGCAGAGTACACCAACATATTTCATACCTTGTGCTCAAAGTTGGGTATCACAGACTTTCAGCAACACCTAGTTTTGAAGTACCGCAGTGGTATACAGAGGTACATCCAAATAGAGATGGTTTTCTTGGACATATCCTCACTAGGAGTTGCGTATCAATATGCAGTCAAAATTGAGCAGAAATTCAAGCAGCAAAGTAAGTGGGAGAAGCATGGACAGAGCAAGGAAGGCTAACCTCAAGAGAGCTAGTCCCAGATGCATGCAAAGAAGGGTGACGAGAAGTCTAAGAAAGAAACTGGAAAGTGGTGTGAGTTCCACAACATCCCTTGGAACAACACTGATGAATGTCACTCAATACAGTCATTGGTCACCGAGCTCAAAGACAAAAAATTGAACCCCGACTTGGACCCCGATTCAGAAAATAATAAAAGGAGACAGATCATTGATGCAGAACCTACTTCTACTACCACAATTGCAACAATCCAACCAGAAGAGGATCTTGAGGAGGGGGAGTGACTCTTCCATTCACAGATGTGGGTGAAGGGGACCCCAATGCATTTTATTGTTGATAACATAAGACAAAAGAAAATCATCTCAGCAGAGGTTGTCAAGAATTTGTATTTTCTAACAACACCACACCCACAAACATACAACATTGGGTGTCTTTTCTAGGGTAAAGATCTTTGTGTCATCCAGTAGTGTCGCATGTCCTAAGACATCAAGCCCTAGAAGGATGAGGTATTGTGTGATGTTTCCCCACTGGAATTATGTTATGTTCTATTAGGCCAGCTATATATGTGGAGGCATCATGTTTTTTATGAGTCTCGACGTTGTAGAACCATTGTTGCTCCGGGGGGTCAACTATACTGGATACCACATGTATTTATGACTATTGTCACACCAAAACAATGCCACAAAGTAATCTCTCATACTGCAAAGTTTAGCCTCTTCAAAATCCGATCAAAAGGTGAATAGAAGGACACTGCAACCACTGCAACCTCAGCCCAAGACCTTTCTATAAATCATAAGCATATTGACAAGATTGTATATGAGTAACAAGATGTTCTTGCTTCACCTATGGGGGTGCCTCCACACTGCCTAGTCAAGCAAGGTTATAACAAA
>JASDQU010372251.1:50449-65182 GCA_032191745.1 Picea mariana | reverse complement strand
ACAAGTTGTAATTCTAACCTTGAAAACAAAGGGGATATTACTCATAGTACCGTTTTTTTATTCATGGGTTGATTTTAAGATTTCAATGGCAGTGGTACTGATTTTTAGCTTTCAAACAAATTGTAGTTTTAACCTTGAAGAAAAATAGGGGATATGCAAGTGGTGCCACTTTTTTATTTGATGGTTGATTTTTTAAATTTTGGTTGCAACCCCCGCAAAAAATCTTGCTAATTGTAGGACCACTTTTCAATTCAGAGAGTTGATTTTAAGGTTTTTCTTAGTAGCATTATGATTTTTTAAGGCCATTGGTTGAAAAAGTTTGTAATTTTAAACCCCCCCTCCCCCTGCCCTCCAAAAAAAGTGATTATCAGAGCACCACTTTTCATTTCAAGGGTTAATTTTGGTGTTTTGACATAAAAATATGGGTTTTTAGGACTATAATTCTAATTTTGAGGTCATAGATCGCATCAAGTCGGTAACTATATTAGGCCCTAATTGAAAAATTGAGTCTGATTTTGCAGTTGGGCCAAAATAACTTTCCCCAATAGAATGTTCCCTCCAAAGGGCCTAATTAATAAACTAAGCTTATCAGATAATTGAAATAGCTTTTAAATGAAACAAAAGTCAAATAAATGAAAAGTAAATCTTGGTGAAATGTCAATCAAGATTTTAAAATCCAAATTAGGCAAGTCAAGTTGGGCCTTTATTAATACTCACAAATAAATGAGTAAGTGGCTCAGTTAAAATTCTAAAGAAGTTTCATGAGATTAAAGATGGAAAATAGGAATTTAAAAAGTAATATGTTACTTTGATAGGTTCTCACTCTGAGGTTTTCGCACTGAGGCCTTCGCTCTGAGGCAGTCCACAACATCGAGGTTGCTTTTGTAACCATGTCCGATGGGGATGTTTTTAGAGAAACTAAATCTCAATCGTTGGGACAATGTCATTTTAGAGCAATGTTTGAACACTCAGACTTAGAATCGATCGAGGGTTCGCTTGGACTGAACTCTGACTTGGCTTGGAATCGGACCAGTTTGAATTATATGATTGGGTTTACAAAAACTAATAAAATATGAAAAATTTAATGAAWTTTTTTTTTTTAAAGATTCCAAACCATTAGAGASAAAATATGCAAAGTTTGCATGTATATACCATTTAAGGGTGAATATATCAAAATGGCACCAAGTGCAATACATATCTGAAACAAAATACATCATCAATGAGGCTCTGAATAGCTTCTAAAGTCCAAAAAACAGCATGCTACAAGCTATTAGCSTACTATATATCACTGATCAACATGATCAATCAATCAAACTCATCACCACTGTTGGAAATGGGATCCTTGGCATGAGTTACTGCCTGCCATGTCTAGTGCTACTCCTACTAGTGGATCCAAATCCAAACAAATTCACCCCTAGTCATCGATATTAGGATCAAACTCTGTTGGGTGAGCTTCTAGCCATTTTGAGGTTGGATCAATATCATCCAAAACAATGGGATCTATATTAGGTCTTCTGTTCAATAACTGGAGCAATTATTTTCACATTTGGAACTCTTATTTTTTAGGAGTTAGAACTGCGATTTTTGGCATGTCTATATTTCCTGGGTGGCATGTAGCAGAGGAGAAGGGTGACATTTGGCATCTTTTGATGGTTTAGTGGACTTGTATTTGGTTCGGTGCAGTTAAGTTCACTGGAATTTTGAAAACTGCTAAGTATGCTGAATTTTTGATGGGATATGAAATTCTATTTTAATCGTATGAGGTTCGATGAGGTTGGAACCCCTCAAACATCCTGAAACAATGAATGATAATTTAAGTAAAAGCTTCATTTTCCTTATATTTCGCTTTCTTTATAGAAAGGGAAATATAAAGAAAATGAAAACTTTTACTTTAAGAATTTTATATTATCATTCCATGTTGGCTTGTGGGTCCAAAAATTCGAAATGCTTACAGATAATCAATGAAATGTGCTTATAGGGTTTAGGGTGAGAGAAACTTTAGTTTAGGTAAAAAAAAAATAAAAATTTCCCCCAAAATGGTACCCCACCCTGTAGGGAACCAACTTGGTATGGACTTGGCCGAGTAGGTATAGATTCAATCAAATTGGATCGGTTTGGCACTGAACCGGTTGGTTTGTACACCGAATCGACTGGTTCAGTACCAAAACAGTCCCCTGAGCTAGTTTGGTGGCCGAGTTAGTGCCCTCAAGGGTCAATTCAGCCAATCTTGAGTCCGAGTTGGCTGAGTTTTAAAACACCGTTCCAGAGTTACACTATTTCATTGCCTTTTGGATATTGCAATGAGAATGATCTTTGGGTTTCACCTTGCTCGGTTTACACATATTTTATAATATGCCTGCATTGTTTTATTGCAGCCAATCATTGTTTTGTTCTTTTCAGCAACAAATCTTGCTTACAATGTGAACTTCGCCTTCTACGTTGATGCGACTTACATGAACAATATAAGCATGACAGTTTTGCTTGTGACGTATCATTTTCTTTTAAAGCTATAGACTTCTGCTTAAAGCTTGATGCAATGATTTTCATGGATCTTGTTATGATGGACTTACAAAAAAAGAGTCATCAAAACATAAACAGTTCCCCTAGCTTACAATTTTTGGGGCATACCTTTATGTGGTTGTCAAATTTCGACAACAGTGATTTGTTTTGGTGTTTGTCTCAAATTTTATTGTATTTTAATGATTTTATAGTGTGATTTTGTAGTGATATGCCATTTATGTAAAAATTCTGGCAATGGAGTACATATCTCAGGTTTTAATGCAAAACAGAAATTTCACCTCTTTGACTAAGAGGTTTCCTGGATCATAACCCTATGAATTTTTAACCTTAGGGCTGTTGTTAAATAGTGTATGTATAAAACAGCAGCAGAAAGAGTACAATATTTCACTTCTAAACAGTCCAAACTTTTAGGCAATCCAAGAAGAAAAGATACCAAACAACTGGGATAAGTTCCAGCTTTCTAGGGCAGCTTATCTCACATGAACCAGATCTGAAAATTATCTTTTACAGCAGTTATAACAGCAGTACAACAGCAGGTATAGCAGCAGCAAAACAGCCCTTTAGATTCCTCAATGAAGATGTTAAATTACTCAACATTGTTCTTTTACTTATGTCAAATCATCAAGACATATATAGCTGTAAATAACAATACATGAATAACATATATGGCCAAAAATCAAATCTGGAAAATGCACAAGTTTTGGACGGCTGACAACTTCATTTATATACTCAAGATAAAGTACATACCATAGCCATCTCTCAAGGCTAGTACAAGTCCACTAGCTCTCCAAAATCCAAGCTAGGGAAAACATGAAAACCCCAGCTCACCCAAGTGGTGTTAGATTTTCTTAATTTTTCAGAGCAAAAGATTTACCAGTGTTCTTAGATCTTCTTTTACATTAACAATTATATCATGTACTGAAAATATGAGCAACATAAACAAGTACAAGAAGACACAAGAGTTTACCTTGGGAAAACCCCAAACCCGGGGAAAAACCCAACCAACCTGTTTTAGATAGATTCCGTCCAATAATATAATTCAACCATGAACCAAGTCTCAAGAGCAACAGATAATGAAGACACCCCAACACAAGGCTAGCGCACCAGATAGAGCTAGCATACCAAATAGCTGCAACAACAACACCATACAGAGATAACGCACCTCTTCCAAGGAGAGAGCACAAGCGAAATCACCACCAAGAATAACCAAAAACTCAAAGAGCTGCAGTACTGCGTCTTCCTTCCTTGCCTCAGTTTAGCGCCATCTTCTTGAGTCAGAGATGAGTGAGTGTGTGTCACCAAATGAGCAAGACGTCTCCTTATTTATAGCCTTCAAGTCACTTTAGTTGGGCTGACTTCTTCTCTGGGAAATTCTATTTTCCCTTTATCTTTTTCCTGTGGGCCGACTTCTCATTCTGGAGGTTCTAATTCTGCTTATTCTTTTCTTGTGGGTTAACTTCTCTTCCGAGGTGTTCTTCCATTGTTCAATGGTCTTCTTTTGACTTCTGGTATCTTCTTCTCTTCTAAGAAAGGTTGTCTAGGAGGAAAATACCTCTCGCAGCTACCAAAACATCAACACTTCCTCTTAGCTAGGGAGGTATTCTTCCACGATGTTTTCTTCTAGTAGTCCAATGACTACCCTGCAATCAATTGGTAGCCCTAGGCTACCTCCATGCCATCGGTAGCTCAAATCTTATGCCATAGTCTCTACGACTAAGCTGCAATCAACTAGTAGCACACAACTGCTACCATGCAATCCAGTGGTACACGACTATTGCCATAGTCCTCACGACTATGTTGTGATGTTTCTCCTCTATCTCTCATAGTCTTATTCACACCTAGTCACCTCTCATGGCTTATTAGGCAAGACTACCACCATAGCCCCATTCACACCTAGCCACTTCACATGGCTTAGGCAAGGCTATGCCATGGTTGAAGACCATGCTACAAGTCTTATTCACACCTAGCCACCTCACATGGTGTAGGCAAGACTTGCACCGGGATGTGATGTTTCTCCTCTCCTAGTAGTTTTATTCGCACCTAGACACCTCACATGGCGTAGGCAAGACTATGATCATAGCCCCAAGGCTACGTTATGGTCCAAGACCATGCCACAAGTCTTATTCACACCTAGCCACCTCACATGGTGTAGGCAAGACTTGTACCAGGCTGTACATTACTCCCTCAGTCACCTCACATCACTGATTTGGGAAACCCTTGGCCAAAGGGGAAGCTTGTTGGAGGAGAAACATCACACCTCCCTCTCAACGAGGGTGGACATTCTGCATCACGCCAAGCTTCTCTGAAGTACTCATACTTCACTCTAGACAGAGGCTTGTCCGCTATTTGCTCATCTGTGGATATGTATCGGAGCACCACAACTCCTCTCTACACCATGTCTCAGATGTAATGGTATTTGATCTCTATATGCTTTGACTTGTCATGAAAGACAGGATTCTCTGAAAGCTTTACACAACTTTAATTATCACAATGTATCAAAGTTGGCTCCAACTCTAGATCAAATAACCCTGCAAGCAACTTCCGAAGCCACACTGCTTCACGGCTTGCAACACTGGCTACAATATACTTTGCCTCTACTGTACTAAGTGCCACTGACGTCTGTTTTCTGCTCAACCATGAGATCATACCTGATCCCAAAGTGAAGCAACATCTTGATGTGCTTTTCCGGTCCATTGCACTCCTCGCCCAGTGAGAGTCTGTATAACTTTGTAGCTTCACTTCTCCATCCGAGAAATATCTAAGACCATATCCAATTGTACGATGCAAGTACCTCAACACATGTTTTGTTGCTATCCAATGTACATGTCTAGGCTCAACCATGTACCGACTCAAAGTGTTCATCGCAAAACATATGTCCGGTTTGGTATTAGCCAGATACATCAAGGATCTGATCAACTGTCTGTACATCGTGGGATCTACCAAATTTGAAGATGAATCATTCAAGAGCTTCATATTTGTAACCATAGGTGTGGCCATGGACTTGCAGTTCATCATCCCAAATCTCTGCAGGATCTCAACGGTATATTTTCCTTGGCTAAGGAAAATCTCATCTGGTCTCTTCCACACCCCCAATCCCAAGAAATAGTGTATCAGGCCCAGATCCTTTATTTAGAACTCTGAAGTGTGGCCATGGACTTTCAGTTCATCATCCCAAATCTCTGCAGGATCTCAACGGTATATTTTCCTTGGCTAAGGAAAATCTCATCTGGTCTCTGCCACACCTCCAATCCCAAGAAATAGTGCATCAGGCCCAGATCCTTTATTTAGAACTCTGAAGTGAGCTCCCTCTTGCACCCAACTATGAGCTTCTCATCCCCTGTAAGAAACATGTTGTCCACATAAAGGACCAAAATCAATGGGCAACCATCTTCAACCTTGTAGTAAAGGTTGGGATCTGCATCACTCTTGGTAAACCCCAAGCTTATCAGGTAACTGTTTCTTCTAGCATACCATGCCCTAGGTGCCTGCTTAAGTCCGTACGATGCCTTCTTCAATTTGCAAACATGGGACTCCTTCCCATGGATCACAAAACCTTGTTGCTGCTCTATGTACACTTCTTCTTCAATTACACCATTCAAGAAAGCAGTCTTGACATCCATCTAGTGTAATTTCCATCTCATCACGGAAGCAATAACGATGATCGATATGTTGGAAGTGTACTTTGCTACTGGAGCAAATGTCTCATCATAATCTTCTCCCTCTTTCTGGGAGAACCCTTTAGCCACAAATCTCGCTTTGTACTTCTCTATGCTGCCATCTGCAGCATGCTTGATCTTGTAGATCCACTTGGAAGTCACTATTGACTTCCCTTCTGGTCTCAAAACCACTTCCCACATATCATTCTTCATGATGGATTGATACTCCTCCATCATGGCATCCTTCCATACTCATTGCTTAACAATTTCTTCAAAAGTGGAAGGTTTTGAATCAATGATTTTACTCATCAGTGACACATAGCTGGAAAACTTGTGTGGTCTCTTGCTCTCTCTAAAAGAGCCTTTGGGCGCTGCATGTCCTTCAACTTCCTGCAAGGTGTTTTGGAGCCATGCCGGTCTCTTCCTGGAGACTGTAACTTCTCTGGGTGGATCTACAAGTCTCTCTGGCTCTACTGTCTCATTCTGATCTTCCAGAGTGTGTTCCTCTAGAATAGAGTCAACCATTACTGCATCCCTTGGAGCCTCCTGCTCCTCTCGATCCTCATCCATGTGAGACTCCCTAGATCTTCTGAAGGCTTCATCTTCATCAAATGTCACGTCCTGGCTAATCTCAGTCTGTCTCTGTCCGAGAATGTATATTCCGTAGGCCTTCAATGTCTCATTGTATCCAACGAAGGTGCCCTTCTTTCCTGAAGGTTCCAACTTCGTTCTCTTCTCTTTGGGAACATGTATGTACACTGGACAACTAAATATCCTTAAGTGGTTGACTTCTGGTTTCTTTCCAATGAATACTTCTTCTGGTGTCTTGTTCCCCAATATCTTATGAGGACTTCTATTCTGGACATACATGACCGTACTGGATGCTTCTACCCACAAATGCATGGGTAAGTTTTGGTCATGGATCATTGCTTTAGCTGCTTCTACAATTGATTTGTTCTTTCTCTCTGCAACCCCATTCTGCGGGGGTTGTAGGGAGTTGTCAACTCCCTCTTAATCCCGACTTCTTTGCAAAAGTCTTTAAACTCATTTGAGGTGTATTCACCTCCATTATCTGATCTCAACGTCTTAATCTTCCTTCCGGAGAGATTCTCCACTAAAGCTTTAAATCCTTGAAACTTACTGAAAACTTCATATTTCGCTTTCAAGAAGTAGATCCATGTCTTATGTGAGTAATCATATATGAAAATAACATAGTATACAAAGTTACCTAAGGATGGCACCGTCATCTTTCGCATACATCTGAATGTATGATGTCCAAGATCCCTTTGGATCTGTTGTCACTGCTTGAAAAGATTCCCTTGGCATTCTTGCCAAGTGCACATCCTTTGCATACTCCATCTTGTTCTACCTGCATATCTGGTAGACCTGTAACCATCTTGCTCAAGACTGGTAATGCTCTGTAATTTAGGTGAGCAAGTCTTCGGTGCCATAGCTCACTAGAGCTAACATTGTTGTGTACAAGGACTTGTTCTTGGTGTCCCTTCAATCTATACAATCCTCCTTCTCGGACACTAATCACGGTAGCATAATCTATGCTTGCACTCTTGGGCCATATAAGGACTTGGCCATCCACAAAAGCTACCCGGAAACCTTTATCTTCTAAAGCAGAAATAGAAAGAAGATTCTTCTTCAAACCTTGTACAAACAATACATCTTTAATTGAGACAGAATTACGTAAATCAAGCTGGCAGGAGGCTTCTCCTACTCCTTTGACTGCATGTCTGGAATCATCCACAAGCTCCACTTGAAGGGATTAACTCTTCGCTGTCAATTTCGTAAGGGAACTTCTGAACCTAGTCTTGTGCTTGGAAGCACCACTTGGAACCAAGTGTTTATGGATGATTTCATTTCTAGGGTTTCTTTCATGCCATACAATTTGACTAGTAAGTGTTCTTTTCAAGTCTTGGATGGTTTATTCTTGATGTATTAAGTAAATGCTTTATCGAAGTGGTGATTTTGCATGTTATCTTGTTTCTCTTGGATAAATTTTGTTTTGAAACCCTAAGGAAGATTTGTAGACTATCTTCCATGTTATCATTCATTTAAAGCTTGGTGAAGGACTTAAGGGTTTTTCTAGGATTTGTAGTGGACTACTCGAGTTTTGCTCTTATAGGTTAAGATTCTAGGGTTTGTAGTGGACTATTCTAGGCTTTTAACCAAGATCTTGTTAGATCCCTTGCTAAAGGCTTTTAAAAGACAGATGGCCTCTTTGGTTTGTAGTGGACTACATCAAGTTGCTTTTCTAGAAGATTGATACCTAGGGGTTGTCGTGGACTACCCTAGGGTTCAACCTTCAATGTCTTTTCCTTGCCTTTTCTCTCCATAGAAGTTGCATGTTAGATTTCATATGCCCAAGGAAGCTAGACGACACTAGTCTTTTCTCCATTACAAGTGATTTAAACTCTAAACCTCCCTCTCTCCTTGAAGTCTTGTGCTAATTCTAGGTCTAGTTGCATTGCATCTTCATTTCTTTACCATTCCTAGCTTAAGGTCTCGCATTCTTTACCTAGAATCACCTCTAACATCATTTACTGCTGCATTATTGTAATTTTCAGCCATTAGGGTTTGACATCTTGCATCGATTTAAAGTAGTTCCACACTATTTCATTTCAACAATCACTAGTTATTGATTTGTCAATCTTTTAGCTGGCATTTACCATCTCTTTCTTAGCATTTTTGCTAGTTTTAGGACTATTAATTTACTGCTGTCATAATTTGTTATTTGCTGAAGTGAATAATCTCTTTATTCAAGTTTTATTGCATCCATTTTTTTTCTTTGATAGCTAGTGTTTCGAGGCATTTATTTGATTCATTTGTTGTGGTGGATATCTTTCATTGTTATAGAAACACCCCTCACACACTTTGAATTTTCCTTGTTTAAACCACCTTGACCTCACCTTGAACCTTGATCTAGTTGGTGGTACAAATCAAGTAACCAAGATAAGGGGTCGTAGACTTGCCTTGGCTCGCTATAGAATCCTTTGAGGTTGCTAGGGAAGCCTCTCTTGTGTTGGGTCTGTTGCCGTCTTTATACACACCTTGGGTAGCATGGAAAAATCCTTAATCCTCTGGGTGTGTCCTTGGGGACAAGTCTCGAGTCAAGGTGCTGTCACCTGATCCTCGACTCCTCTGTCTAGGCCAACTCCTAGCGAAGCCAAGGGGGTTAGTCCCTAAATAAAATAATCTAAGGCTCAATTTAAATCTAAGCACAAATAAAAGATTCTAGGAGTTTATTGCAACAAGAACAATATAATAATAAATCAATCTACACTAGTAGCATATAACTCTTTCACTTATCATAAGATATATTCAATGATAATAAAGCAAATGAGATACATCAATACATTACTTCAGAGGAAATGCTTGCAATGTAAGGACTTGAAAAATGAAAGCTTGAAGTAAATGGCTTAAAAATAAATATAATGAGACCAGTGCCAAATATTGTGAGATGTATGTAATGCCAACAAAATGAAGATTGCAATGTGAATTGTCCTTGTAAAATTTTAGTTAGAGTTGATTAGGTGGAGTGGCTGTTGTGAGTGCAAGCCACTATGTGAGATGTGTGCTAAGTGTTGGAAGAAAAGTAAATCTAATCTAGATTTGGACTCTAAGAGGCTATCCCTTAGATTGGAGGCTGAACTTGCTGGAGGTCCAACAGGGAGAGTATCCCTCTGACTTCACACACAAATTCAGGAGAATGCCGATGTCCAACACAGGGAGAAGCTAGATCTCAAAGTTCCCGTTTGACTTCACACACAAGCTCCCTTGCGTTTCCAAACAAGTAATATCAACTTAAAGATTTCCCTATTAATACTACTCCTCATTGTTGTTTTTCTTCATATGAGATATGATCGATATGTTATTACGATGATGAGTGTTCCATATATAGGGAACATATAAAAGGATGCGTCCCTTGGATAATTAATAACTATTTATTATTATCATTTACTTATTATATATAGTATTTAATAATCAATAATTGTATTATTAATTATTAAATCTAAGAGAATGTCTTCTCGATGCTGTCCAAACATCAACACTCCCTCTCAACAAGGGAGGCATTCTGCATCATGCCAAGCTTGTCTTTGAAGTATAAAAACTGCACCCTAGACTCATGACACTTGTTTGTCAGTGTTGGGAGACGTCTCTCTCCCACATGAATCGAGGAGAAACTCCTTTTGCGACTCTCCCTCTGAGCCAATTAACTCTCTTTATGATTAGGCTCACTCTGGGTCTGCATGTAATAGCATATAACATCTTGAGTCTTTATTATTCCTTGTCAAATCACCATGACTAAGACAAAGACCACACCGAGATCTTTTACCACAAGTACACACCTGTGAGTGAATGTCAGCTTGATGCTAATTGACACGTGGAAAGCACTTCAAGCACCTTGGGTCCATATTATTCCTTGTTATGATCAAGGAAGGACTACGTCTAGTCCCATTTACCACAAGTGCACCTTTATGATAAATGTATCCTATCTCCCTTGGTCTGCAACCCAATCTAGGAGAAGGTTCGCCCGATGCTGAAACATCAACACTCCCTCTTAGCTAGGGAGGTATCTTTCCATAGTAGTACACAACTACTGTCCAGAGACACACAGTCTCTGTCGATGGTACACAACCACCATAGTAGCAAAATGTTTGTCAAACATGGCACTCCCATGTGGACTTCTAGAGGCTACTCCCTCTAGGAACACTTAGGGTCAACTCCCCATAGTGTGTGACGTCAAGGTCAACTCCCTTGACATGTTCTCATGTGCTCTCCACAGGGGACGTGTCCTCATGTGCTCTCCACAAGGGATGTTGGGCTATAAGCCCAAATGCACTTATCCCTTCTTGGATAAGTGTCCTCACAAATCAACCCAACTCAATTCACAGAGGAGTACGATCTCGAGAATGTCTGTCACACATGGCACTCCCATGTGGACTTCTAGAGGCTACTCCCTCTAGAAACACTAGGGTCAACTCCCCATAGTGTGTGACGTCAAGGGAAACTCTCTTGACATGTCCTCATGTTCTCTCCACTTGGGACATGTCTTCATGTGCTCTCCACAAGGGACGTTGGGCTATAAGCCCAAACACACTTATCCCTTCTCGGATACGTGTCATCATAAATCAACTCAACTCAGTCACAGAGGAGTACGATCTGGAGAATGTCTCAGGAAGCTGCAAACATCAACACTCCCTCTAAGCAAGGGAGGCATTCTCTACCACGCCAAGTCTGTCACGAAAGTACTTGAACTTCGTCTTGATTTGGTAAGAACACAACAACCTGCTCATATGTAGGAAGGTACTGCACCAATACTTCGTTCCTTTGCACCATGTCTCGGATGTAACGGTACTTGATCTCAATGTGGTTCGATTTGTCATGAAACACTGGATTCTTTGAGATATTCACACAACTTTGGTTACCATAATGAATAATGGTGGAATCCAGCACATGTTCAGATAAATCTGCAAGGCGCTTGTGAAGCCACACTGCTTCACGGACTGACATAATTAATGCAATGTACTCTGCTTCTGTTGTGCTCAAAGCCATAGAAGTCTGTTTCCTGCTACACTAGGAAACCATGGAAGATCCCAAAGTGAAGCAACACCCAAAGGTGCCCTTTCTGTCCACTGTGCTCCATGCCTAATCAAAGTCAATATATTCCTACAATATCATATCAATACTGGAAGTATATATCAGACCATGTCCAATTGTGCCTTGCAGGTATCTCAACACATGCTTCGCAACAATCCAATGTGTCTATCTCGACTGACTCATAAACTGGCTAAGTGCACCCACTGCATAGAAAATATTTGGTCTAGTGTTAACCAGATACATCAATGATCCAATCAACTATCTGTACAGGGTCAGATCAATCTCGTCGGAATCGGAAGAAGACACACTTAGTTTCTTCAAATTCATCACCATTGGTGTAGTCATGGGCTTACAATTCAACATCCCAAACTTCTTCAATATCTCAACTGTGTACTTCCCTTGATTCAGGAAGATCTCATCAGCTCTCTGCCACACCTCTAGTTCCAAGAAGTAGTGCATCATACCAAGGTCCTTCATCTCAAAATCAGAGGCCATTGCATACCTGCATTCAACAATAAGGCTCTCTGTATCGGTGAGGAATAAATCATCAACGTAGACGACCAAAATCAGGGACTCAACATTAACAGTCGTGTAGTATAGGCTGGGATTGACAACACTTTTGCTGAAGCCCAAAATCATTAGGTGTCCATCAATCCTCGCATACCAAGCTCGAGGTGCCTGCTTGAGTCCATACATGACCTTCTTCAACCTGCACACATGAGACTCCTTCTCATGTATCACGAAACCATCTGGCTACTCGAAGTATACTTCTTCCTCAATCTCTCCATTGAGAAAGGCTATCTTCACATCCATTTGATGTACTCTCCAACCCATGGATGCTGCAGGGGAAATAATCATCCGGATAGAAGTGTATCGATCAATAGGAGCAAATGTCTCCTCATAATCTATTCCCTCCACCTGAGAGAATCCTCTAGCAACAAATCTCATTTTGTACCTCTCGATGCTCCCGTCAACTGTGTGTTTGATCTTGTAGATCCATTTGTAAGTCACTACAGACTTCCCCTTAGGTCTCAGAACAATATCCCACACATCATTCTTCATGATGGATTGATACTCCTCCATCACGACATCTCTTCATACTGGATGACTAGTTGCCTCCTCATAATAGGAAGGCTCAAAATGAATGATGTGGCTCATAGTTGCGGCATAGCATGAATATCTCTGAGGTCTCTTGCTCACTCGAAAGGTACCACGAGGAGCTGCATATCCTTCTGTCTCCTACAGAGTCTGATGAACCCATGTAGGTCTCTTCCGACCTACTGCAATATCTGGGAACATCAACTGGAGCTACAGGATCAACGTGATCAATTGGATTAGTCTCCATGTGAGATCCTCTAGATCTCTTAAATGATACCTCCTTCTCAAAGGTAACATCTTTGCTCACCTCAATTTGTCTTTGACCAAGGATGTAGATCCAGTATGTCTTCGAAGACTCATTGTACCCCACAAATGTACCCTTTTTGCTTGAAGGGTCTAGCTTGATCCTTTTCTCCTTGGGTACATGAATGTATATTGGACACCCAAATATCTTGAAGTGTCCAACCTCAGGCTTCACTCCGGCGAAGGCCTCTTCGTGCGTCATGTTCCTCAAAGTCTTATGAGGACTTTTGTTCTGAACATACACTGTAGTCATGGATGCCTGTCCCCACAGAAACCTAGGTAAATGCTGATCATGCTAAGTCATCTTGGACTATACTTGATATATCGAGGTTCCCTCATGAAACTAACGTCTCAGGAAGCTGAAAAACATCAACACTCCTTCTGGAGTTGGAGGTGACTCCTCCTCTGTCTTTGCTCTCTCTGACACTGAAGGTAGCTCTTCCTCTTCTCTGGAGGTAACTCAATCTCTGCTCCCTCTAGATGTAGTACCGCCTCCCTCTCTGGGAGTGCCTCTACATACATTGGAACTGCTGCCATGACTGCTTCCTCAACATCTCATGGCTCGACTCATGGACTGGGACTGCTACACTTGCTCCCTCTGAGTCTCATAATGTGTTTGCCTTCTCTACTGGATCTACCATAGTTTTTCTACTGTCGGTCTTGATTCATTGTGTCCATGATCATTGGAATTGTCTTTGCTATCTGACATGGTCCCGTCTTGGTAGGTACATTTCTCCTAGAGACTTCTTGTCTCTGAGCATCATGTCTGGCAATGTCTCTCCTTGATATCATGTTGGAAGGTCTTTCCCTCCATGTCTACCTCCCGTGACCGTCATTATGGCTTCTTCTTAGAGCTATTACCCGTGACCTTCTCGGAACAAGAAACAAGAACAACAAAAAGCATATCCTAGAGGAGATCAATTTATCTTGTGCACAACTATATACAGTGACCCTCCAAATAATATGTCTTCTACTATGACCAACACACATCCATCACATACTCGATGTCATACAACTACTAGCACACATCCATCATATACTTGATGTCATAAGGCTACCAACACACATCCAGCATATACTCGATGTCATACGGCTACCAACACACATCCATCATATACTCGATGTCATACGACTAATCATGTTGATTTTCTAGTGTTAAATTAAACAAGCACAATTTTCCGCAAGTGGTAATTACTTCCAATGATATACGATATTACTTTAGTAAACACTAGAACATCATTAAGCAACTCGGAAAAATTTCCACTTCTTAGTCTCTTCCTTGATCACTTATCCCACGTGTGAGAGAGAAAAAATATGTGTCTATTGTTGTGTCTTTTTATAGTAATATTAGATTGATCCAAAAAAGACAAGTCTCTTTGAAAATTAAATTTAAAATTAAATTAAATTTTCTTTCTTATAAATAGTTGGAGAATACCTTCCCGTAACTACCCAAAGATTAATTTGGTTATAATCCATCCACATAGTATTTGACTTTGTTAAATTGTTCCTTCATAATTCATGCGATTCTTTGCATAAATATAGGTAG
>JASDQU010372251.1:16198-38647 GCA_032191745.1 Picea mariana | reverse complement strand
GGGTTTTAATTATTAGGGGATTATAAAAGCATATTTAAGGAGAGTGAGAGGCACACAATGAGTGCATAGGAGCAAGATGGAGTCTTGCTCATGTACTTATGTTTGAGTGGGTAGGGCTGAGGAAGTGTGAAGGGCAACAAGAGAGATAGCAATCCAGTGGGCTAGGCTATCTGCTGCAACATTGTATTCCTTTGATGGGCCATTATCCTAGGATGGGAGCCCAAGATTTTTAGCAATAAAAGCAAACTCATAATTGGTTTTCCCGCAAGGGTTTTTCCAGGGGTGTTTACCCAAATCTTGTGTGTAATGTGATGTTTGGTTTCTGATTTTGCTTTTGCTATTTATCGTTGAGTAATCTAGTTGTGCTTTAATTCAATAAGCTTGTTATGTTCGGAATTAACTGCCAAGTGCTAGGTTCTAGAATTTCATAATGGTATCGGAGTTGTGGTTCTGAGGAAGGAAACTAGTTTTGCATTGATCGAGATTGGCAGCGAGAATTTTGTTTGTGGAATTTTTTTTTCATAGACTTAGCTGCGGGGTTTAAACAAAATAAAAGAAGTTCGTACGGATTAGTCACCAATTGATTGAAGGTTGTGCTGGTGATTGCTAGTGAATGAGCCGTCGGGCTTTGTGGCTGTGAAGATCTGGGCACATCGGATTGAGGGTGAATAAGTAGTGTGAGGCTGCTGTATGGTGTTACAACGGAGTGAACTACAAAGATTGCAACTGCCAGAAGAGCTAGGCGCATGTGGAAAAGTTTGTCGGCAGAGTGAAATATGGCACGTGAATTGTGTACACAGTAGGTGGTCGGTTTGTGTGAAGAGCGGTCAAGGAAGCTCACGAAGAAACAACTCAGGCCGAGCTCGATTGCAGGCTGAAGAAGACAGTTGTAGAAGATTGCAGGTCGACGTGGATCAACTGACAGGAGTAGCTGGGCAGACGACTTAGCAGAAAAGATGGCGGGTCGTGGGTATATCGAGCTGTAGAGTTGAGAAAGGAGCCGCCTGCTAAGTGGTGGCCCGAGGCAGCAAGGAAAGGAGGCCGGAAGGACGTGAGGGAGACTGGAGAAAAGAGCCCAAGCGCTGGAGTAGACAACAATGCCGCAGGTTAGACATTGGTAGTAGTGCCGCCAAAGGAGAACTGCCTGAGGGCTGGCATAAAGCCGTTGAATGAGATTTAAGCGCCAACATCCATTAGAAAAGGAGCGGGCATGCAGTGAGAACAATCGGGGTTCGTGTGAGCTTGGATTGAGCTGAGCTTAGGAACCGTTGGAACTTGTTAGAGGCCATGGGTAGGTGATTATGCATCAACCACAGCTGCAGAACGATTGCCAAGGAAAAAGACAGTGACAGTACTAAGCCGCGTAGGAAGAGCAGTCGTGGGTTGGGCGTGAAGGCTCGTTGGAGCTGATCCACGGACACGGGCTGTGACATGAGCGGACAGAGCTAACCGCCATTGCAGGCAACAAAGAAGACAATCGCAAGAGGAGAATCGGGCTGGCTGGTAGAGGTAGCCGTTGTGTGGGTGGCATAACAAACAACAAGGAAGTTGCGAGCAGCCAAGCGTAGGGGGATTGAGTTAGAGCAGCGGGCAGACCTAGCAGGGGTTGGGCATCTGGAAGAGTTGTCGGGCAGCCCCAGAATTATTCGGGCAACAAGGCCTGGGCAGTGGGTAGACTGCCCAAAATTTTCTTGGCAATGAGCATAATTACCGGGAAGAAGGCTGATATAGATGGGAAGCAAGCAGAGAGGGCTTGCGTAGCCCAGAAAAGGACCCGGGCAGCCACAGGAGGCTGCGGGCAGCCTCGGGCAGGGGTCCAAGCAGCAGGCAGTGGGACCAGGCAATAGGCAGTGGGATCGAGCAGTAGGTATGAAAGTCAATTTTTTTGAGCCTTGAGTAGGTTGCCGAGACGACAACATAGGGAATGGGTTGTGGGTAGTGACTCATCTCACCATATAACGGGAATGAGGTCGATGTTTCTTAGTGTTTCAGAGACGGGCTCAGACTTGCATGTGGGCAGTGGGGTCGACACCATGCATGCAATAAAGGGGGTTGGATGGGTCAAATTCCAGCTAGAGTCAGGTGGTTCTTTGGAGGTGGCTAGAGTGATATGAAGTTGCTCTCAGTATCAGCCTTGGAGGACGTGGGGTATGCAGTAATGCTCGAGGATGGACAAGCATTCATATGTTCAAAGGGAGCAAATACCCATGATGCAACAATGAGGCTTGGCGTTAGGGAGGGCATGATGTATAGGGTGCTGAGAGCTTGATACAACTTTTGTCTGGGTCCAAGGGGATCGTAGATCAGATAAGAGTGCAATGGAGGTAGCAGGAGGGTCTTCCAGTTCAGAGGGAGCAACTACAACAACAACATATTTGATGGGGTCATAGATTGATCTAGGAGGAGGTTCTTCCAAAAGTACCTTCCTCGCTAAGAGGGAGTGTTAGCTTTTGGGGTAGCTTGGACAAGTACTTCTGCATTGGCAGTGCCTAACATGCGGAGGTGTTCGAGTGACACTCTCTAGAGTGGCTTTTATGTAATGACTAAAGTGACTTTATTATAAAGTTGAATGACATAAGTGATTTAATTCATCTCAAGAAGAGATTAAGTCGTGATCGTTAGATTGTGAGATTCAAGATCTAATCTTGGCCATTGAGATCTAGGGTTAGGGTTTTAGTCATTAGGGGATTATAAAAGCAGATCTAAGGAGAGTGAGAGGCACACAATGAGTGCATAGGAGCAAGAGGGAGTCTTGCTCATGTACTTGTGTCTGAGTGGGCAGGGTTGAGGAAGTGTGAAGGGAAACAAGAGAGATAACAACTAGGGCTAGGCTATCTGCTGCAACATTGCATTCCTTTGATGGGGCATTATCCCAAGACGGGAGCCCATGATTTTTAGCAATAAAATCAAACTCAGAACTAGTTTTCCCGCAAGGGTTTTTCCCGAATCTCATGTGCAATGTGATGTTTGGTTTCTGATTTTGCTTCCACTATTTATCATTGAGTAATCTAGCCGTGCTTTAATCCAATAAACTTGTTATGTTCGAAATTAACTGCCAGGTACTAGGTTTTGGAATTTCAACAATCTTTAGACTTGTCTCTTTTCTTCACAGAGTCCAAATTCTTGGTGACTTTGCTCCTGGCAAGGATCAATATCCTTATCTCACTCCACTTTTTCAAGACTTTTGTTTGCATAGGTTCCCTTGGGTGGATATGTCGCTGGTTTTCGATTGTTTCCAAGTTACTTCAGTGAATGGCCTTCTCTCCTTGTCACTTTCCCCCTTGTTGCTACTCTTTAGATAATCCAAGTGACTTCCTGTCGTGTTAATATGATTTGAACTAGGGGATTCGGGAGGACATCTACATGCAGTACATCCAGGTCACTTGGATTGCACCTCCTTAGGATCTTAGTTCTAGGGTGGCTTTTTATTTTGAGCACTTCATGTAATTGAGAGATGACCTTATTGTTAGACTTGCATATATTCTCAAACACTTGATAATGGCCTCACGATCCCCCTTTGATTGTTCTATGTTGCTTGTTGTCCACTCGGGTTGAGATTGATTGTCACATTCCTTGCCTTGATAGTACTTGTCATCTTTGCTACCTTCTAGACACTGATTCAGAGGAGCACTTTATCTTTAACCGCCTTATTTATGTCTAGAACATAATCGTGAACGTCAGATGAGTTAGTTACAAAACCACACTTTAATAAACACACTTTACCTAAAACACATTAGACCAAGTTGAACTTAACTAACTCCCAAGTGTCTAAGTATACTAACAAGATGATGTTGACCTCCAACAATGGCTGAATTAACTTTTCAAACTCTTTTGGGCAGAAGGGTGCCGATAAGGATGCACATTGGGTGGTTCATTGTTGGGAATTAGTGGGATGCATGATCATGTTTGTGTGGAAAGGGAGTAAGCCACGAGAGCTTCCAATACTTGGAGGAGTATTACACATGTTTGAGTATTACTGCACTGACGAAATTCTCAAATTCTCGATATTCCAAATTATGTATGAATTTCGTTGTTTGTGTTGGAGAGGCTAGGGTTTGCAATGTCCTAAGGATGAAGGAGTGTCAAGTGCTATATCTATCATATATACTTGAGGGTTTCCAACAATGGTACTTAGTTGAATCTTTCATGATGCTAAGGAGGATAGACCATACCCTTAGTCATACTACAAGATTCCTTGGTATGCAAGATTGCTCTCCCTATGTGTTGTTTTTGTTGTACTATAACAATAGGATGACTAAGAGGCTGACGTAAGGCTATTTTTAGGTATGCCTAAAGGGATTTCGATATACCTGAGGACATGTGGAAGATTGAATCCATAGGCAGATTTTGTTTGATGTAGTACTGCTCAAAGGGGTACCAATAGAGGTTACAAGGGTGTCCAACCAAGTGATTCCACTTGTATTCATTGCATGTATTGTTCCCCAACGACAGGTTTACCCATTGAACGATAGATATTTTTGTTTAAAGATGTTGGAAGTTGGAACACGTCTCTAAATTTTTTTTCTAAAATTTGGGCACATGTTGGCTTAGGAAGGAGCTCTAATGCCAGTTGTAATGTACTTGTTCAATAGAAACAATAGAACATGAACAATATTTAGAGAGAAGTGTACAAAAGCAAATAGAAGAGACAATGAGATTAAACCTGCAGAATATAACCCTTGTATTGTTAATTCCATAAGAGAGAGCAATTTTCATGTGTCTCTTCGAGGGGGCAACTTCCTTTGAGCAGAGCTCCAATACAATAACAATCCTAGACAAAACATTACATAGTCTTCTAGCTTTATAAATAGTTTCTCACAAGCAAAACCTTAACTACTTGTGGTCGCATCATTAATGAGTACCAACCACCTAGTGGGCCTTATTTAACAAACATGACCCTTTTACATGAAGTAACTATCAACTAACTATATAATGGGTCGTATTTAAAAAAGATGGCCTCATACATTAATTGGCCTTATTTAATAAAGACGACCCTTTTACATTAAGTAACTATCCACTAACTATCTAATGAGTTTTATTCAAAGAAGTTGGCCTTGTACAATTAACTCCTAAATACCCCAAAGTACGAAGGTTATGGTAGGACCCGAACATGTATCTCCCCAAAATGAGCAACAAGCAAAATAATCAGTTGAACATAATTCGTCTTTGTAATAGGGGCAAACATTTCAGTGTAGTTGACTTTTTGTTGAGAAAAACCTTTGGCTACCAAGCGTGCCTTGTGCCTTTCAACAACTCCTTCATATGTGAATTTGGTCTTGTAGACCCATAAACTCTTCACCACATTCTTTCCTTGCAATCGAGGAACTAAGTCCCATGTGTTATTCTTCATCAAGAAATGATACTCATTATTCAGAGCATTCTCCCATTCAGGTCGACCATGTGCATTTGCAAATGTATTGGGATCACATGCCTCTAGCACATGTGCCATTAGAGTAACACAAACAAGCTATTTCTAACCATGTGCTATTAGAGTAACACCAACAAGCTATTTCTGACTTCTTTTCTTCCTTGAGTCATTTATATCTCCTACATCATCACTAGCAACTTCAATTGTCTTAGTCCCCATCTAGGAAGACAAATGATCCTTGTAGAAGGAGTTCTTGCATCAAAATTACCATTATGTGACTAAGTAGGGGTTCCAAAACTTGTGGTCGACTCTGCTGTGGAAGGTCCACTACAAGTCGGTTCTAGTATATTGGTTGATGGTCTTGTCAATCACCTCGTGTGGTAATTAGTGGATACAAAATTCTTCAAAATTTCCAATGGATCATTGCTTAACAAGCTAGAAGTGGAATTCGACAGAGTAATACTTGAAGTCTTCTCATTAAAGACAACATCTCTCCTTCAAATAATCTATTGTTAGATTGGATCAAACAATCTGTAGGCCTTAGCCTTTTTAGAGTAGCCCATCATAATACAGGCATGACTCTTTGCATCTAGTTTCTTTTTCTTTTTATTTGGAATATGAGCCCACACTATGCATCCAAATGTCTTGAGGTGTCTGACTAACTAAGGGATTTCTTCATTCCCTTTCTCAAGAGGAATCATATCCCATACAACTTTGGCCGGAATTAGGTTCAGAAGGTAATTTGAGCAGTAGATAGACTTTGCCCCAAAGCTAGTTGACATTCCTCTGGCTCGAAGCAAACACCGTGCCATTTTAACCAAGATACAATTCTTCCTTTCAACAACATCATTTTGCTAAGGTTTGTAAGGTACATATGTCCGCCAAGAGATGCCATTTTATGACTAGTAGCTCTAAAAGGCTTTGCCCACATATGCTCCTTCATTGTTTGATTTTAAACACATCATAGGTCGATTGCATTGCTTTTTAGCGAATGCCTTAAATTCATTGAATTTTTCAAAGACATGATCCATATTCTTCAAGAAATGTATCGAAGTATACTTGGAAAAATCATTAATGAAAGTTAAAACATACCTTGCACTTGCTAGTGATGGTTTGTTTAGGGAACATAGGTCATTGTGAACAAGTTCTAGCTGAGTTTCTTTTTCTCTCCAAGCCTTCTATGTAGCTTGGTGATGCTTTCCAAGCACACACCCTTCACATACATTGTCAAGGGGAACAATTCTAGGTAGTCCAATAACCATGCCATGTTTTGCCATCAACTTCACACTTAGGAAATTTAGATGTTTGGGTCTTTCATGCCAAATTCTGCTTTGATCGTCATTCTTTGCTACAAGTGTAGTAGGTCCTGGATCTTTTCTGGAAAGTTACATAACTTATACAGTTCGTCCTTGGGATCAAGAATACCCTTAGCAATAATAACACAATTATTCTTCGACAAAACATGGTATTCCCACATCGGACGAAGACCTTCAGTAACCCCTCACACAACCAGATTAAAGATCAATACACTAATGTTTTTATTGGGTTAAAACCCTCCATACTCTTTAAATAGAGATCATGGACCAATTGGGTGTCAAGACATAGATCAATATAGCCACTAAGATCGAGGAGAATATGAACCATCATATCACACTATGTCTAGAACATATCGTGACCGTCGGATTATATAACCACAAATGCATATTAAAGAAACAAACTAAGAAACACACTTTTACCTAAAGACATATTAGACCAAGTTGAACTTAACTAACTCCTAACTGTCCAAATATCCTAACAATTATTGTGCATGTCTTTCACCACAAACGATTTGACCAAAATTTAACCTTCTTGCTAGTTTGGGTTAGTTGGGGTACAAACAACAAATTAGCACTCAAGCTTGGTACATGATAAACATCAAGTGATCACACCATTCTGACATTCAATTTTACCACAACTAGCAATAGTAAGTGCATAATCATTTGCCACAAAGCTTTTTTTTTTGTAGCTTGACGTAAAGAGAGAAGCATCTTCCTACATGTGATGGGAACAACTAGAGTATACTATCCATTCACTTTGAGAAGTGTGAGCATGCAAGGCTTGAGAAGCACTAACAAAAAACATATAGTTATCTACCTCACTTTCTAAAAGTTGTTGCTACAAGTCGGTCTTCTTCAAGCCACTTGACTTTATCTTCAAGCTCTTAAGTCTTGAAAATCCGGAGGGTTAAGAGCCATCATGTTCTATTTTGGTTGGCATTCATGGTTTTCCTAGGGTTAGTTTTATTTTGAGCCAAGGATGGTTCCCATACGGTATAGGTACATGATTGGTTTGGTAGTGTTCCTTGTTTCAGAGGAAAAAGTTGCACATGTCTTCATGGACAGAGAGAGATGTCTATATATAGTATATTCCCTATTTTTGAGGAGACAAAGATCGTGTTGATGCATGAAGAATCAGATAGGTACTTTCACATTGGCTTGGTGTCTAGCATGTGGAAGTTGTCCAAAGTCTTCTAAATGTGAGACTTTACTTTAATTAAAGTAATTATTAAATTAAAGTGCTTTTATTAGTGAGTTGAATTTTATTTAAGGAAAATGCTTTAATTAGCATTAGTGAATTAAATAATAACCATTGATATCAAGTGAGGTGAGAAGTAATCTTAGTCGTCAATCACTTTGGAGATTAGGGTTAGGTGATAATTCAATCTTATAAAAGAAAGGCTAGGGTAAAGGAGAATATACTTTTGGTGAGAGACCAAGGTGGGACTTTTACACAGAGATATCAGTTGAGAGTGCAGAAGCAAAGGACTTTGGTTACACATTGTATGAATGAGTGAGATCTCATAGAGAGAGGGTGAAGAGTATTTCATCCAAGTGTTGATGTAGAAAGGGTTGGATCACGAAGGACTGTGATTCAAGATCGTGGCTAGGTGGAGAAGGAATTCCATCTAGAGATCATACAGGTCAAGGAGAAGAGAGTAGAGGTAGTCGCAGGTGGGTTTCAGTTGATTGAAGCAAAAGGAAAGAGTAGCGTCATACGAAGGTTTTTGTACAATATTTTCGTATGTGTAGACGGGTGCCAATGGAGATAGGTGCATATACATGGGTGAGTTCAAGGACATGCGTGTATACCTCAAAAGCATGTTGTTCCAGGGTCGTACAACAATACATATTTTGCTAGGTTTGTGTGTAGTTGAATTTCTCTCAGTGGGTCATTATCCCTGTTATGGGAGTCCTATTTGACCATGATAAAAGCATCTAAGTACTAGTTTTCCCTCTGAGGTTTTTCCATGGGTTTCTACCCGAAAATATGTCTTGTGTGCGAGATTTTATTTTCCTTATTTATGCTTCCGCTATAATGTTTAGGTGATTACTCATTTGTGCTTTAATTCAATAAGTGATTTATTTGGAATTAACTGTCGGGTCTTGGGTAGAGGGGTAAATTCAACATGGTATCATAGCACATACTCTTGGAGGAAGTATGATCTTAGATCCATAGTAGTTGGAGGCAGATCTATTAGATCCACAAGGAGATCTTGTTAGATCTATAACTAGTAGGCAAAAATCGAAGGACAGATTTTAGGGGAACAATAGTATTGAGGCAAAACTAGGGTTTTGTAGGTTGACGAAGTTGTATGCACGTTACAGAAAGAATAGACGTGTACATACATGAACCTCTTTGAAGACAAAAGCGTATACGTCAGGTGAATTAAGCACAAGTGCGTACACGACTCTCATTAAGGGAGGTCGCGTACATACGCGGGTTCGAGTTGTGACAGGTGCGTACAGGGCCGTAGAGGTCAGTATATGGGTAGTTTTAGCGGAGGGTTTGTGGTGAACCGACCTGGTTAACTATGTAAATGTCCAAAATACTTGGAATATAAAGTAATCCATTTAGGATAATATATTGAGTAATATGTATAAGAATGAATATGATAGTACGACATTACAATGACAATGAGGGCTTGTATATATACCCACGTAGGGGTGCCCTTTCACAAGAGACATGACCTTTCATATGTCATGTCTCTTCATAATTAATTATTAGTTATTTATATTTCTTTATATTTACATATTTTATATATTTGTGTTGTTACATTGCCTTCCCCTTTAGAAATGCTTTGTCCTCAAAGCATGTTTATSGAGAGACTTATCTCTTGCTTTGGCTTGTAATATTGCCTCCTGATTCTTATTCTTGAATTAGTGATCGTTGAGGACTTGAGACGATAGGATCTTCTAAGTGCTGAGCAGAATTGTCGAATTGTAAAGGAGTCTGCCCACCCTAATTCGATCTTCTGCAGAGCTAGACTTTTATAGGGTTCTTGGAGAAAACTTGATGTTTTCGACTCCCATGATGGCCTCTACTTTGAGCACCATTTGTTTCTGTTGATATATTGATTGGTTGAAGTTTCGACTTTTGTGATTAGGATGTTTGTAAGGCGTCCTTGCAACTTGATCTTTACTTCATATACTTGTAGCTTTTTCTTGATTAACTTTTGGAATTGAGTCTTCTTCATAGCCCTAGCTTGTTTCTACTTCGACATGTGAAGACCTCTTTACATCAATTGGATTTGCATCCTTTTGAATTGTAAGGTTGACTGGGTCCGTATTAATTCCTTTATCATTTGAAGACTTCTCTAGTTCCATAGGTTCAATCATTGTCTCTTTATCAACCAATGATTCCTTGTTGATAAGTTGCTCTAACTTGTTCTGTAGTGACTTCTTATCACTCTTTAACTTCTTAATTTGTGTGAGTAAACTTTGATTATGAACCTTTAGTTGTAAGTTTTCTTCCTTATCTGATTCGTCGAATTTGTTCTTGTCTTTCTTCATGTTAAGTTTTGAGCTATTATTAGGTTTGTTTTCAATTTACTAGATAACAATAGCATAGGTAGGATCACTGAGAGAAACACAATCACAAGATACACAACATTTATCCTGGGAAATCCTCATGGGGGACAAAACCCAGCAAAAACTTCCTTAATATAGATAGCCAATACAATGCCAAGACAATAAACCAAGACACCAGAGAATATCCAACATTGAGAAATGCGCCTCTCTCTTCCTTCTTCTCCCAACTGCAGCTACCAAACTTGTGCACTTGATGAGTGAATGAGTGAGTGTACAAATGAGGCGTTGGCCTCCTTTATTTATACTAGCTGGTAGGCGTTGGAAAGGTGTCTCTTCACTAGGCAGGGCCGACTTCTCTTCTTAGTGGTTAAAACCACTTTAATTGGGCCTGGGGCCGACTTCTTAATTTACTGATATAATTAGGGTTTGACCAATCCGCAAAAGGGGATTTGGTCATACAAAAGCCCTGACAAGATCAATACACAAAAGGGGATTTGATCTAAAAATAAATGACAAATAATAATAATAATAATAAGTAGAATACTCTTTGCAATTACAATATTTCAACACTCCCCCTTAACAAGAAGGGTATTCTATAGACACAGCTCAACACAACATCATCAGGAGGGAGAGAGGGCAACCTCATCATCAACATCTAGGATCATTGACTGGCACATCTATAAATCATCGGAAGTTTTTCACATCATCTCTAACAACATTATTCACAACATGGAGCCGGAGTAGCATCTGCGACTGCATCAACATCAGTTAGTATAACACTAATATAACATCATCATCATCTTTAGCATAAAGCTAAAGTATCATCAACATCATCTTTAGCATGAAGCTAAAGTATCAACATCATCATCTTTAGCATGAAGCTAAAGTATCAACAACACAAGGCTGGAGCGACATCATCACAACAAGAGGCTGGAGCAACATCATCACAACACTTGGCTGGAGCATCATCAACATCAACACTAAGCTGGAAAACTTCAGCACGAGGCTGGAATCACATCAACATCAACACGAAGCTGAAAATCTTCAGCACGAGGCTGGCATCGCATCAACATCAGCACAAAGTTGGAAATCTTCAGCACAAGGCTGGCATCTCATCAACATCATCACGAAGCTGGAAATCTTTAGCACGAGGCTGGCATCTCATCAACATCAACACGAAGCTGGAAATCTTTAGCACGAGACTGGCATCTCATCAACATTAGCACGAGGCTGGAAATCTTCAGCACAAGGCTGGCATCAACACTACTCCCCCTTTCGAGGGAGGTCCTTTTGGACTATACCAAGCTTGTCTCGAAATTGCTCAAACTTTACACGAGATAGAGGCTTGGTCAACACATCTGCAACCTGCTCATCCGTGCCAACATAATGGAGCTTTATAGCTCCTCTCTGCATCATATCATGAATGAAGTGATACCAGATCTCTATGTGCTTCGACTCATCATGGAACACATCATCTTTATACAACTCTAGTTATCACATATGATCACGGTGGCTTCCATCTTCAGATCTAGTAGATCTGTTAACAATATTCGAAGCCATATGGCTTCACAACTGGCGGAACATGCTGCAATATATTCCGCTTCTGCCGTGCTGAGAGCAATACTGGATTGCTTCCTACTCTGCCATGAAGTCATGGCTGACTCCAGACTAAAACAACATCCTGAAGTGCTCTTTCTATCATAAACACTTCCAACTCAATCTGAATTAGTATATCCATACAATCTGAAGTCATGATCTTTAGTATAACATAGGCCAAAATCCAACGTACCCTTAAGGTATCTCATCACATGTTTTGGAACTACAAGGTGAACACGTCTGGGCTCTACTAGATACCGACTCAAAGGTGTTCACAACAAAACATATATCCGGTCTGTCAGATACATCAAAGAACCAATAATCTGTCTGTACAGAGTAACATCAACCAACTCTGACGAAGTATCAACTAGGAGCTTCAACTTTGTTTCCATGGGTGTATTCATGGATGTACACTCCAACATATCAAACCTCTTCAGTGTTTCAACTGAATACTTCCCTTGGTTAATGAAGATCTTCTCTGGGCTCTACCAAATTTCAAGACTTAAGTGATAATGCATCAGTCCTAGGTCTTTCATCTCAAATTCTGCAGTGAGCTTCTTCTTGCAATTTTGTGATGAGCTTTTCTTCTCTAGTTAAGAATAAGTCATCCACATACAACAATAATATAACTGGCTTATAACCTTGAAGTAAAGGTTAGAATCAACTTTACTCTTGGTAAATCCCAAGCTCGTCAGGAAACTGTCAATTCTGCCATACCAAGCTCTAGGAGCTTGCTTCATCTTGCAAACACGAGTCTTTCTATCTTCAACTTCAAATCAATTTTTCACATCACTTTGTACCAACCTGGTACACTTGCTCAGCTGCAACTCAATGTGCACAATCATGTGCTAGCTCTATGTGCTTTCTGCAAAGCACTATCTGTCTTACTGTTTGGGAGCATGTCCTCTACTCTCTCTGCAACTATTCCTCTAGAAGTGGGACTCTGCACTTGCAGTTGCTTTGAAGTTGAGAATGGCTGCTCCATTCTCACTGTGACTGCTGAAATCTGAGAGTAACTCCTCTACTTAATCACGCCAACAACTTCATTTGAAACTGAGAGTGGCTCAATAACTGATACTGAAGGTAGCTCTTCTTCTTTCATGGAGGTAACTCTTATCATATTCATGTCTCCATGACCCAACTAATGTAATGCACCAACTGCCACTCAATTTTAAATATGGGGATTGCTCCCCATGCATCTCATACTATATATGAATCATGGTTGTTTTGGTTGTCTTCATGAATACTCGAACCATTTCTTCAATTATTGGAGTAAGTGTCTCGTCATAGTCTTCTCCCTCTTGCTGGGGAATCCTCTAGACACACATCAGGCTTTGTGCATTTGCAACATGCTTGATCTGTATAGATCAATCTTGGAAGTCAATACCGACTTCTCTTCTAGTCTCGCGAAAGAATCCATATCCTAGTCTTTATGACTGGCTTCCTTCTTTGTCACTGAAACAAGGGAATCTTCCAGGAGATTTCATATCTCCTAGGAGTCTCTGAAGTTACGATCTAGTCTTCTCATGGCATCTGTCTCCCAATCTTGGAAGTTGTCTCTTCATCTGATCCTTTCTGAGATCAGGCTTATCCTTGATTTCTTCTGAGTCTACAAGGACTTCATCATCTCTTATAGGGTATACTTGGTGTTGAATACCAAGTCTAAATATGAAAAGTTGAGTCAGACTTCAAGTGAATTCTGCTTCTTGTCAAGGTGGCTTCATTATCCTTTGAACAAATTTACTGTGAGTTCTTGTTCTAATGCTCAATCATCTTTGGAGCCTTCTGCTCCTTACAATCAATCTACATATGAGATACTCTGGATCTCAAAAATAGCTTCTTCTTCATCTTCTTTGGTACATGAATGTATATGGTCATGTACATAGTCTTTTTCATGTCTCATCTAATCTGTTGCTTTCTGTAACCTTCACTATAGCTTCTTTAGGGTTATCACCTGTGACCTGGAACAAGGTCAACAAAACAACAAGCAAGAATAATACTCTTTTGATAATAGTAATAAAACAATAGCTCCTTCAGAGCTATCACTTGTGACCTGTCTGGAACAAAAATCAAAAGTAAGAAATATAATATGAAATGAGATCAACACTCTTCTAGTGTTGTGATCAAACATTTCTCCATGGTAACTTGGAACCAATACAAGAAGTTTCTCCTAGAGGATATGTTAGTTGTATCTGGTAAATGATTACATTAAGCATTTATCTCAATATGCTCACATGCTACCAAGTATAATACTTTTCAAAGACTGCCACCTCAACTATAGTGTTTACTTGTAATGGGGTAGTTATCAACTTGTCAAGTGCAACTTTGAATCTTATCAACTTAATTAATCAAACCCGGAACTCGGAGTCTTGTTCTCAAGAATGAGTGTGTTGCTTTTCTTCCAAGTCTCCTTCACTCAAGATGACAAGTGCTTTCTTCAACCTGTCTTTTGTACTAAGACAATATGCTATCTCGACAGAAGGATGGGTTAGAGAATAAACTCTATGATCTCAACTTTAATCAATCTAATACCTTGACTTTAATTTTTGACCAAAGGTTAGTATGATGGTCATAGCTTCAACATACAACCTAGATCAAAATAATGTCATGACAAATAGATGCATATCAGAATAATCAAACCTGGGTTGCATTATTCCTCTGAATGTGTTGGATCTGAGATCCTTTTGGATCTATGGCAAGAGATCCCTTCTCTTGCAAATACCCTTTAAAGCTTAACAGTTTAAACATATGTAAGTACATACCTTAGATAGTATTTGTAGGTAGAAGCACCATCTGGTAGTAGCGGTAATAATTACCAACCCTTTAAAAACTTTAAGGGTGACTGCAACTTGAACTGCAACTGATACTTCAACTGATACTGCAGTTGATTATGAAACTGCAATTGCAACTTAGGGTTTTATGAGGAAACCCTAATTTTTCAAACTTCAAATTTTGAAATTCTGATCCAGGAACTAGATGTGTTGGGTTGAGGTGAGTTTGTTGGAGTTGTTAGATTTCAAAAATTTCAAGTTTTTCCCCTTGAAACTTGACTTGCGGAAATATGGACTGGTACTGGTTCTGGTTTCCTGGTCTTCTGGTACTAGTCAAAACTAGGGTTTCACTTTTCGGGAGTTCTGTCCACTGAAAAAGTGCGCTGGGACTGCCAAAGAGTTTGCCTGGCTAGGGCACACTTCCTTGAAGAGTTTTAGGCTGAAATTCCTCGTCAATGAAAAGCCCTAATTTTCTTGTACGACAACATTGTCGTTTTTGCTTATCTAGTGAAAGGTGCTCTCATTAGCTTAGCTCTGATACCATGTTAAGTTTTGAGCTATTATTAGGTTTCTTTTCAATTTACTAGATAACAATAGCATATGTAGGATCACTGAGAGAAACACAATCACAAAATAGTAAATACACAACATTTATCTTGGGAAATCCTCGTGGGGGGAGAAAACCTAGCAAAAAGTTCCTTAATATAGATAGCCAATACAATGCCAAGACAATAAACCAAAACACTAGAGAATATCCAACACTGAGCAATGCGCCTCTCTCTTCCTTCTTCTCCCAACTACAACTACCAAACTTGCGCACTTGATGAGTGAATGAGTGAGTGTACAAATGTGGTGCTGGCCTGCTTTATTTATATTAGCTGGCAGGCACTGGAAAGTTGTCTCTTCACTAGGCAATGCCAACTTCGCTTCTTAGTGGTTAAAACCACTTTAATTGGGCCTGGGGTCGACTTCTTAATTGACATGATATAATTAGGGTTTGACCAATCCGCAAAAGGGGATTTGGTCATACAAAAGCCCTGACAAGATCAATCCACAAAAGGGGATTTGATCTATAAATAAATGACTCAAATAATAATAATAATAAGTAGAATACTCTTTGTAGTTACAATATTTCAACACTTCATTCTGATTTGTTCCAATAATCTTTGATTAAGGTTTTTCAAATGAGAATTCTCTTCATTTTTCTCTAGTAGGCTCTTTTCGAGATCTTGATTCTTTTGTTCCAACTTTTGAATGCATTGTTTTTTATCCTTTGACTTCTTGATTTGTGTAAGTAGTTTTTGACTGTGGTCTTTTAAGCGTGAAATTTCTTCGTTTTTATCCATGATAACTTCGTCAAATTCATTTTGCATCCTGGATATTGACTTTTGGTTTTCTTGAGGGATCACCTATGAGATATCTTTAAAGTCTTTTGATGAAGGTATTATTGACTTTGACCTCATATCAGTGTCTTGAAATGTCATCATCTTATCCTTATAGGGAAATGTCACATATTTTTCTCCATGTTTAAGATGAAGGTACCTAGATTTTCAAACCAGGGCAACCTGATAATGATGTCAATTTCTTCTTTATACATATCTGTAACATTGAATTGAGAGATATATTCATATTCATCAATTGTCACTTGTAACTCTTTAATTTCATTTTTTTTTGCGAAAAATATCTTCCTTTTCAATTATATTAGACTCTGGAATTAATAATTGGTTTGCCAAATTGATATTACTGTAATTCTCATCACGATTCATGCTTATAATGATGTTAATTTCCTTCCCTTGAACACTTCCTTTCATTGTAAATAATCCCCAACATGAAATTGGACAACCTTCATAAGAAAATCTTCCTTCATTTTATTAGAACCCATTTGGCTTTCGCCGATATTTATTTACTATAGATATTTCCTGATTAGGAAGCATTTATACACCCCTTTGATAATTAAACTTGATCGAAGCTTATATATCCTCTTTTTTTTTTTTCTGAGGGATTAAGTAATACCCTTCAATATTTTTTCCTTTTGATTTAATGGACTTGAAAAATATTATATATATATATATATATATATAATTTATATATATTTTTTTGCTTCGCCCCTTTTTAACTTTAATGGGGACTTTGTCAGTAATTGATTAATTAACGGACGGGTACAACAACAATAAATTTCCGTACGATTGTGCATAGAATATGTTGGATACAATTGAAAACGGCAGCTATGGTACGATCTGTACGGAAGGCCAATGTGACGGATGCAACTATGATACAATCTGTACGGATGGCCAATGTGACGGCTGCAATACTGATCGATTCTGTATGGATGGGACTCTGGAAATCTTTGCACACTTTTAATTTTCTGTACAGGCAGCTAAAAATTGTAGATGGTGGATGGTATGGTAATGGCAGGGAGAGTACAGTTGGCTGCTGGTGTTATTCTTTTCCTATATATATATACATATTCTATTCTTAAACTGTAATCTCTGCTATTTTAAATTTGAACCAACAATTCTTGGTGTGCTATTTTTTTTTGTTTGATGGTTCACAGTGGTAATACCAAAGAGAATTTCCAGATATTTTCGTTCTGAGTTAAGAATGCTCGTCTTGTTATTTTATCAACTTACAGTGGAATAATTTCTTCAACAGACTTCTAAACCTCAATTGGCTCAAGGCCTGTTGTTATCAATGACCTTGGGAGCAAAGAATCTCTGAAAAATGGAGTTGGCCAAAGGCCAGATCAAACAAGGTTTGAAAAGAGGGTTTGTGGCCAAAGGCTAGGATCAGAAAAAGAGGCTCTGATACCACTGTGGTGAACCAACCTGTTTCACTATGTAAATGTCCAAAATACTTGGAATATAAAGTAATCCATTTAGGATAATATATTGAGTAAAATGTATAAGAATGAATATGATAGTATGGCATTACAATGACAATGAGGGCCTGGATATATACCCACACAGGGGTGCCCTTTCTCAAGAGACATGACCTTTCATATGTCATGTCTCTTCATAATTAATTATTAATTATCAGTTATTTATATTTACATATTATATATATTTGTGTTTGTTACAGACGGCTGAAAATTGTAGATGGTGGATGGTACGGTAATGGCAGGGAGAGCACAACTAGCTGCTAGTGTTATTCTTTTCCTATATATATATATATTCTATTCTTAAACTGTAATCTCTGCTATTTTAAATTTGAACCAACAATTCTTCGTGTGCTATTTTTTTTTTGTTTGATGGTTCACAGTGGTAATACCAAAGAGAATTTCCATATATTTTCGTTCTGAGTTAAGGATGCTCGTCTTGTTATTTTATCAACTTACAGTGGACTAATTTCTTCAACAGACTTCTAAACCTCAATTGGCCCAAGGCCGGTTGTGGTCAAATGACCTGGGGAGCAGAGAATATCTGAAAAATGGAGGTGGCCAAAGGCCAGATCAAACAAGGTCTGAAAAGAGGGTTTGTGGCCAAAGGTTAGGATCAGAAAAAGAGGCTTTGATACCACTGTGGTGAACCAACTTGGTTCACTATGTAAATGTCCAAAATACTTGGAATATAAAGTAATCCATTTAGGATAATATATTGAGTAAAATGTATAAGAATGAATATGATAGTATGATATTACAATGACAATGAGGGCTTGTATATATACCCACACAGGGGTGCCCTTTCACAAGAGACACAACCTTTCATATGTCATGTCTCTTCATAATTAATTATTAATTATTAGTTATGTATATTTATTTATATTTGCATATTATATATATTTGTGTTTGTTACAGGGTTATTGGATCAAATCTTGGAGATGGCAACTAAATTGCAAATTGAGGATAGGTTGGATGGGGTTTTCAACTACAGTCCTTGGAAGAAGAGGATCATGTTGGTGTTGATGGAGAACGAGATCTGGGAATTCGCTAATACTCATAACTCTTCCAACTGATGCGGCATAACTGGTCATCCATAATCAGAAGGATGTGAAAGCTAAGCACATAATTCTAGATGGAGTGAAGGATCACTTGGTCCCTCATTTTTCGGGAAAGACAATTGCTAGGGACATGTGGGAGGCTATGCAGAGCTAGTTTTAGAGCAAGAATGAGAATCACAAAATGGTGCTGAGAGAGAAGTTCAAAGACACAAAGATGGCAAGATCAGACACGGTGACAACTTATCTCACCCAGATCCAACAGGTTTGAGATGAACTGGCTGCAGTTGGGGAGACAATGACTAATTCAGAATTGGTGAGGATGACATTAAAAGGCTTCACGAAGTAATGGACACCGTTCATCAAAGGAATCGTAGCACGTGAGAACCTCCTTGATTGGTCAAGGTTGTGTGGTGACTTTGTTTAGGAGGAACTTTGAGATGTAGAACTAAATGAATGTCGACACAAGAATGATGATGAGAACCTTGCTCTTGTAAGCCAGGCAAAGAAGGGCAAGTTCAAGAAGATTGCCATTGGAGAGTCTACCTCTCAAGACGACAAGAAGGACATGAGCAAAGTCAAGTGCTTTGCATGTCACAAGTTTGGGCATTATGCAGGGCAATGTCCGAACAAGAAGGGTGGGAATGAAACACAACTAGAGGTAGCTACGTCGACAAAGACACAAATGGATGAGTTTTGCAAGAAGTTTGAACAAACAAAGTTATTACTTGTTTTCCAGACATCCTTGGGCACCATATCAGTGGGTGCATGGTTGATAGATAGTGGAGCCACATGTCATATGATAGGTGCACATGAGTTGTTCGAGCGCTTCATAGAGTCTGACTTAGAGATGTATGTGGAACTTGGTATGGGGACCAAGCATGCAGTGAGGGGATTTGGAAGAATGCCATTCTAGATGGGGTCGGGAGGTGTGTTGAGAGTGACGAATGTGCTATGGGTGGCAGAACTCAGGACTATGCTCTCAGTTTCAGTGATTAAGAAGAAGGGCTATGACGTAGCATTCCAAGATGGACAGGCACTGATCAAGCCTAGAGGATCTCGCTCAGACACAGTAGTTGTTTTTGGAGTTAGAGAGAGCAACTTGTATAGGCTAAAGGGCCAGCTTATGCGAGCTATGGCAAGCAACAGAGTGATAGAGGACAAGGATGAGGTAGCTCCAAAGGTTGAGCAACTCAGAGGTAGTCAACCTTCAGGTTCGGGGGGAAGGAGCATCCTTTCAAGTTTGTCAAGGAGTCATGGTATGAGATAACCATGTAGGATGCTCAGGAGCAGGAGGCTTCTAAGAGAACGATCAGAGGGAAGTCTTCGAAGACGGGTTCGAGCGAGATGGCAAGGATAGCTTCTGTGTCAGAGGGAGCAACCAATCAGGTGGATTGGAGAGTGACCATGGTAGCGAATCTAGTAGCGAAGACAGAGCCAATTCCAAGTGGGAGAAGTACCTTCCTCGCTAAGAGGGAGTGTTGATGCATTAGCATCGGACAAGTACTTCCACATTGGCTTGGTGTCTAGTACGTGGAAGTTGTCCAAAGTCTTTTAAATGTGAAACTTTAATTTAATTAAAGTGATTATTAAAGTAAAGTGCTTTTATTAGTGAGTTGAGTTTTATTTAAGGAAAGTGCTTTAATTAGCATTAGTGAATTAAATAATAGCCATTGATCTCAAGTGAGGTGAGAAGTATTCTCAACCATCAATCACTTTGGAGATTAGGGTTAGGTGATAACTCAATCTTWTAAAAGCAAGGCTAGGGTAAAGGAGAGAGAAGATACTTTTGGTGAGAGACTAAGGTGGGACTTTTACATAGAGATATCAAAGAAGGACTTTTGCTAGTGTGAAGTCAGTTGAGAGTGTAGAATCAAAGAAGGAMTTTTGCTTACACATTGTATGAGTGAGTGAGATCTCATAGATAGATGGTGAAGAGTATTTCATCCAAGTGTTGATGCAGAAAGGGTTGGATCACGAAGGACTRTGATTCAAGATCGTGGTTAGGTGGAGAAGGAATTCCGTCTAGAGATCATACAGGTCAAGGAGAAGAGAGAGCAGAGGCAGCTGTAGGTGGGTTTAGCTGATTGAATCCATATGAGACAGACGCATATACGCGGGTAAGATGAAGGACAAGTGTTTATACCTCGAAAACCATGTTGTTCCAGGGTCGTACAATAGTACAGACTTTGCCAGGTTTGTCCGTAGTTGTATTTCTCTAAGTGGGTCACTATCCCTGTTACGAGAGCCTTGATTTSACCATAATAAAAGCATCTAAGTATTGGCTTTCCCTTTGGGGTTTTTCCAGGGGTTTCTACCCGAAAATATTTGTGTTTTGTGTGCGAGATTTTGGTTTCCTTATTTATGCTTCTGCTGTAATGTTTAGTTGATTATTCAATTGTGCTTTAATTCAATAAGTGATTTATTTGGAATTAACTGTCGAGTGATGGGTAGAGGGGTAAAATCAACAGATCAAAGGTTTGCATGGAAGTATTGATCACATATTCAGAGGACATGTGAGATGATGATTCCAATGAGCCTTTTTCAGATGACATTCGAGCAATTTACTATTTTTAGCAGGCGAAGTTCTAGGCCTTGGATGATGATTTTGATTGCATATTTGGATTCCTTACTAAAAATTGAATCTGATGAGTATATTTTCATTGACATGCGACAATATTCTATTTTTAGCAGTGTCTATTTTTAGATGTACTATCTTTGACAGTGGTCTCCTAGTGATCTCGAACATATTTGGAATTTTCCTATTTTTAGGGTGACTGCTATTTTTAGCAAGGCTATATTTAACAGGTGTGGTTGCCATGCAGGGTGACAAGTGGCAAGTCAAGGTTTCGACATTTGGCAACTTGAGAGTTTGACATGTGGCACCCTATTGCATGAGTATCTTGGGTGTACTTTTTGAGGATGTGGCGTGTTCCACAATAAAAGCAAGGCATGTGAGTGAGTTGGCATGAAAGTTGGCGTGGTTGAGTTAATTGACGTGCAACTCTCTCTCTTTCTCTTACTTCACTCTCTCCTACTCAACTTCCCTTTTTCCCATGCGCTCTCTCCCTCTTACCATGCACATATCTCCTTTTATCTCTGACATGTGCACATGTCTCCCCCACTTCTCTTACACGTGTGAGTGCTTCTCATGCATGGACATCTCCCTCATTCATTTCTCACTTTCCATTACTCCCTCTCCCTATTCTAGCGCATGCAGTCCACATGTGTACGCCTCCTCTTCTACTCCATACGTGTGAGCCTTTCTCTCCTACTTATCCACACATTTGTCCCCTCTTTAGCGCATGCATGCTTTCCTATTTTCACCATGCACATTCCATTTTTCCGTTTTCCTCTCCACATGTGCACATGCTCACTTCTCTCATACTCCCTCTCCTCATGCGCACCTCTATACCCACTCTACCTCACTCGTGTGCCACTTAAATTTCTACCCGTTCTCAAGTTTATCATCTCACGCGCATGACCTCTATTTTTCTCATGGATGTGCCCTCCTATTTTTGCCTCACTTGTGTGCCCTCCTTCTCTTATTTAAGGAGGCTCCTCCTCATTGCGATGGGTTGACTTTTCTTAGCAACAACAATGCTCTCTCTCTCTCTCATTATTCTTTCTAGCTTCTAGCTTCTAGTATTTGTATAAGGAACAATACTCTACCGGTTTTGTACTTGTGTTTAGTGGTGCAATCAACCCTTTGGCAAGAGCAATAATAAAGTTTTGGTGTGTTGGTATCAAGCTGTCGATTCTTGTCGGTATTGTGATTAATTTCTTATGCATTGTTAGTAGTTTTAGCCTATTATTGTGGTGTTTTCAGCCTTGTAATAACGCCTCTTTCCTCTTCTTTTCTTTCATTAAAATATTGATGCTGCAGGGTTTTCGTCCAAGTAAAATTCAAACTGTGTTACTTACCCCTTCGGTA